>PVJS01004557.1:0-68564 GCA_004027185.1 Glis glis
TAAAAAAATAGGGCCGGGGGTGTAGCGCGGAGGTAGAACGCCCCTGGGTTCAATCCCCGGTACAGCAAAAAAACAAACAAACAAAAAAAAGAACAAAAGACTTGAATAGACACTTTGCAAAGTAAGATATACAAATGGTAAATAAGCATATGAAAACATGTCAAAACTATTAGTTATTAGGGAAAGGTGACTAGAACTCACAATAAGATACCATACATAGATTCTCAAAGTCTGAGATACATATAAGTGGGGATAGAGGTGATGCCGGACCCATCCAGGGGGTGGTAGTAGCCATGGGTGCATTTGGGGCACATTGAATAAAAATAAGGGGGCTGTGGAAGTGTCCAGAGGGGAGGTACTGAGTAATTTTTTTCTTTCTGAAAAGGGGGTGGTAAGTCAATAGGTTTGGGAATCAAGGAATGACTAAAATTAAATAATTACAACAAAACCCCACTGAAAATAACCAAATGCTTGCAAGTATATAGTAAGTTCTGGACCTTTTCTATTGTCGGTGAATGTGAAAATAGCAAGAGAGTTTGGAAAGCAGGTGGTTTCTATGAAATTTAACCCTTTCTACCCTATGACCCAGCAATTCTACTCTCAGGTATTTACCAAAAACGATGAAAGCCCAGGTCCACAAAAAGTCTTATATAGGGTGTATGTAGCATCTTTATTCATAAATACCTAAAAAATTTGAAATAATCAATTAATGAGTAATGAACAAATTATGGTGTATTTATGCAATAGAATACTACTATTCACTAAAATGATATAAACTGTGAATAAATGCAACAACTTTGATGACTCTCATAAGTATTGTGCTATACAAAAGGAAACCAGGCACGCATGCATGTACACAAACACAAACACACTGAATACCATGTGTTCTCATTCATGTTGAATTTTTAAAAATTAATTAGTATCTGAATACTTTGTTTTTGGTTTTTTGTTTGTTTGTTTGTTTTTGGAAGTAGAATCCAGAGGCATTCTACTTCCAAGCTACACCCCCCCGCCCTATTTTTATTCTTTATTTTGAAACAGGGTCTCACTAAGTTGCGGAGGGCCTTACTAAGTCGCTGAGGCTGGTTGCGAACCTGCAATCCTCCTGTCTCGGCCTCCCAATTACTGGGATTGCAAGTGTGCACCACCACGACTGGCTTTAAGAAAAGAAAATACCATCACTCTGGCTTCTCTTGGGGAGTAGATTGAAGAGGCCCAACATGGAAACAGGGATACCAGATGCCATCATAGTGATCTAGGAGAGAGATGATGGTGGTGTGGACTAGGGTGGTAAGGATGAAGGCCCAGACAGCTCTGAATATATTTTGCAGGAAGAACCAAATGGATTGCATGAATTGGTGTTAGAAAAAGAAAGTGGAGGATATCTCTAAAGTTTTTGGTTGGGAGCAATCACATGACAAATACTGGGGAAGAATCGATTTGGTCAAAGATTGGGGGTGATCAGGAGTCACTTTTGTAAAAGTGCCTTTGAGATGCAGATTAGACATCCAAATGAGGATATTAGACATCCAAAGGAAGATGCCCCGTAGGAAGATGGATAAATGAGTCTGGAGCTCAGGAGACATCTCAGCCAATGTCAATCTTTTGGGATATGTCAGTGTGTGTCTATAGATGGTATTCAAAACTACAGAGAGATTATCTGTGCCCACCTAGGGAATGAGTGTGGAAAGATCAAGGAAGAGGTACACTGTCTTAGCTTCTTTAACATGTAGAGGAAGAGGAACAACCAACAGAGAAGATGGAAGAACAACTAATAGGGAAGAAAGCAAAAAGAAAATGATATCCCCAAAGTCCAGCAAAGAATGATGAGAATCTAAGCAAGCCTTTCCACACTTGATTCTCTGGAATCACTTTTGTCCATCGATTGATACTTTTGATATCACAGTGAGAGGGTGCTTTTCATAACATATCTTTATTATCTTTTTTTTTTATCCTGTGGTACTGGGGATTGAATCCAGGGGCATTCTATCTCTTAGCTACACCACCAGCCCTATTTTATTTTTATTTTGAAACAGGGTCTCACTAAGATGTAGAGGTCCTCACTAAGTTGCTGAGGCTGGCCACGCAACTGCAATCCTCCTGTCTCAGCCTCCCAAGTCCTGGGATTACAAGCGTGTACCGCCGCACCCTGTTGTCTTTGTAATCTTGAACTCTATCACCTGAGGGATTGAAAGTATAATTTCAAGATTACTGCCAAATACTAGGGTTTCATCTATTTTTGTTGTTGTGTTATTTTGTTGATTTTCCTATTTGCTGAACTTTTAGTTATATTTATTCCTTGATTGAAAGCCTTTTGTTGGGAGAAGTGACTGGCATCTGAGTGGCATGGAAATTGTTTACACCAACTTTTGTTAGCTTTGAAAATTCTCTGATTTCTTGTGAAGGACTTGGCCATTTCTATTGCCTGTAACTACTTCCAGGCAGGGGCCAGGTAGTTCTGTGCACGCAATGACTTCATTTCCAGTGTGGTATCACAGGACAATCTTTTCTGAAGGCATTTTAAAAGATTCAAATTTAAGTTAAAACCAACTCCATATGCTGTTGCCAATGCAAATAATACCAATGAGGTGACAATCAGATGAACAGCTAGGTTCACACATGCTCAGGCAGGATCACTACTGAGATGTCACAACTTCTCTGCCTGTCTGTTGGCAAGTGTCTTAATTGAGGAAACGAAGCATCTATATTAACATGAACCATCTCCATTTATATGTGATAGCCTTGATATTCTGAGGCATGCATTTCATATACATTGAGAACCTAGTTAGAGAGTCAGAATATCGTTACAACTGATGGAACACTCAAGCTCTAAGCTTTGACTCGTAAGATCCTTTACTTATGTGTGCCTCCATCATGTAATAAGGGCTTTTCAGTGCATTATATTGAAAATTGCGTAATACATTCTACTCTTGTTTCCCTAGAAGAGGCCAAGATTCAGTATGCTAAATCAAGCATCAAGAAGTAGGAATAAAGACAGAATACCCAGGATGGAGAATGAAGCAAACTGCACTTGTTTTTGATGGTTCCACTGTGGGGATATGGAATTCTTGTTGAGTGTCTTCACAGATCTTTCTGGAAAATGGTCAATAAAAATGTGTGAAGGTGCTGAGCATAGTGGTGCACACCTATAATCCCAGTACTTGGGAGGCTGAGACAGTAGGATTGCAGGTTCAAGACAAGCCTCAACAACTTAGCAAGGCCCTCAGCAACTTAGTCCTTGTTTCAAAATAAAATAGAACAGCCAGGTGTGGTGGCACATGCCTGTAATCCCAGTACTTGAGAGGCTGAGACAGGAAGATCACAGGTTTGAAGCCAACTTCAGAAACTTAGTAAGGCTCTCAGCAACTTAGCGAGACCTTGTTTCCAAATAAAAAATAAAAATAGGGCTAGGGTGTAGCTCAGAGGTAGAAGGCCCCTAGGTTCCATCCCCAGTATCACAAAAATAAATAAAATAAAACAAAATAGAAAAAAAGGCTGAGGGTGTAGCTCAGAGGTAAAATGCCCCTGGGTTCAATCCCCAGTACTAAAAAAAAAAAAAATGTGAATTCTTCAGCAGAAAGGGGCTGTATTGAGATATATTTTTATTATTATGCAAAGTTATTTTGTGGCAGTCTTTCAATCAGAAAATATTGGTGGAACTCGTATTAACAAGTCTGTTATTTCATAATTTAAAAAATGTTCATAAGTGAGATATTATGATGCAACCTAACTTAGAAGCTAAAGAATCAAGATAATAATTAGTTGATATTTAGGGACAATTTCTCTTCCCTTTAACAATTTAAGAATAAGGAGCAAGAAATCCACAGAAAATCTAATGATAGCAAAATATAGTGTCTTGTTCATATATCATTTTATATAGTCTATTTAATGTTTTCTTTCTTTTGATTGTTATGATTTTTCCTCCAAATTGATAAAACCTTAATGATGAACCTTATTATGACTTTTAGTATTTGTAATTAATTATTCCTGTTAAATGGCACTGTTAATTTCTCTACATATTTTTTAGATAAGACATGAAAGAGTACTTGAACTACATTTCATATGATTTCAAAATAATTTTAGCATCCTTTCTGCTTTGCAAATGGAGCCTTTGCCTGTATGGCTTTGTGATTTATGATGACATCATGTCCTCTCAGAGACAACATTATTATGTCACTGAACCGGAAGTGGTGAGGTCAAAAGTACATGTGAAATAATTATGGGCTTGGAAGACCATGCTTCAGTTCAAAGGAAAGCAAGCAGGGATGGGAGGGAGGATGGAGTCCAGGCAGAGGAGACAGAAAAGAAGAGAGGAAAGCAAGTCTCTGAAATATGGTCATTGGCATGAGCAGAAATTTTGCCCTCAGCATTTTTATACTATGCTTTGGGAAATGAAAAAAATTAATGAAGGGAGAAAAAAAAGGCCAGCAAGCCTTTAAAACTCTGCCCTATTGCATTACTAGAAAAGGTTTTGGAAAACAGAGGGGTTACGTAAATGAGAGCAGGTGCGGTGGTGCAGAGGTAACTATTCAGCATATGTAAGTGCAGTTGGAAAATCATTGTCTTGCAGAGAATACTCGAAATTGGTCCCTAATGGCCTTGGTTTTTGTCATATGGTCTTGATTATAAGGCTAAAATTGCATTGCCATGCCTTTAGTGTGAACGAGATGGATGGATAATTATTACGTGCGCTGAATACCTTTCTGCATGGAGGAACTAGGGCATCCTTTGGTCACTGTAGCTACCATTTCCACTGGCTGTCAGAAAAGCTGTAAGCAGCCAATTCATCACCATATTTATGTGGGGGAGAAATAGAAATGCGCCTCTCTGGTTGGATGTCTGCGCTCCCACACGCACATACACATGCAGGTTGTGGGCAGGCTGAAGTGGCCTGGGGCCTGTGATGGCGAGGCAGTGCTCAAGGAAGCAGTTGTATTTGTGGAAACAAGGGGTACAGGCATGAAACAGTGAGCTCTGTACAAAAATTGGTGTCCACATGCCAGTGGCTGGCACCGAAGCAGTGCCAGGAGAGGTTTGGGGGCTCAGTTTGAAATATGACAGGAAGTTTAAAACTATCGACAATAGCAGCCATTGAGTAAACAAGAAATGTTTATGGAAGACTGATGGTTTTAGATACACTAAGAAAGAATCTTATCTTCCCCTTGTAAATATGTACTGTTTTAAGTAGATTTTGCTCTTTAATGACAGTTGACAAAATTCCAGCTGAGAATAAGTTCCATGATTGTTTATCCCTACTGGTGAGGATGCTATGAGAAATAAGAACAGACCCAGTGCTTCGTTGTAGCTGAGTGGCCAAGGTTCAGAACTGCACTAAGATCCCCGCCCATCACCATGACCACACGACTCATTCATCACGAGGATATTTATTATGGATCCTGTCCTTGTGAGGCTGCGGCTTCCTCTTCCCATACAGCCCTTGGCAAAATATGGGCAATTAGCTTTGAGGGCCAGTGTTCCTTCCACATTGAGCCTTGAACTTCAAGGCCAGTACTGAGGGGAGAAATGAATCACACTTTGCTGAAGAGCTCAGAAAGTGTCATTTGAGAAGCAGACATGGGTTTGGGAAAACAAGGTTCTGTGTACAAAATCAGCATTGGAAAAATGTTTAACTTATGTAATTTGGCATTCAAAGCCTAGTGTGGGTGCTGGAGGTAGGGAATAGGTACACAAGTTGATTGATCGGATTTGGTCAATCACCCAGCTGTTCTGCTAATGCTAGTTTGATTGTTGGATGCAGGATGTGTATCTAAGATAAGGAACAACCAAAATATTAAGGAATTAAGGATGAATATTTATTTGTAAATTAAATAAAAAGAAGGGAATATAAAAGAACAGAACCTAGATCTACAGCTGTGTATAAATGTGTGTGCACGCTAACATTTAACAGGAGTCAGAAATCAGTAACAATTACTTAAGCATAGTTAATATAAGCTTTTATTTTTGGCATATACACACACAGTTCGGTTATTATACCCGTTATTATGCTATATAGTAGTTAAAATCTGGGATTCTAGGGCATTAAAGCATGAGGGTTACATTATTTTGGTGCTGTTTTTAACTTTCATTTCTATTGAAAACTGCTAAATTAGTAGCATTTTGTGATTCCCGATTTAGCTCTTTTAATAAGAAGCAGAAGCTAAAAACAGCCCAACCAAGCAGTTGAAGTCTTATCACAAGCCAGTAAGATCAATAAGCTAAAAAAAGTATGAAAAGTTTTTGAGTGACAGCTTAAAAATGGAAAATTTAAATATATATCGCTGCCTTCTGCTCCATTGTGTAATGCATAAAGCCCATTCTGGCAGTATGTTTTTAAGCAGTCAAGAAAGTGATTTATTAGTATCACTGGATTTGTGTTTATGTTCCATGCTGTAAACTATGCTTATAGCAATATATCTATATTAAGGCATTAATACCAGGAGTGCTACCTAAGCTTAACATTACCATTATTGTACAAAGCATAGTTTATTGGGCTGTAAATAGTAACATCAGTATTGACACTTGCTGTGTCATCTGAGTCCCTGAATAACTCTTGTCTGATGCTAAATGAACATGCTGCTGTTGGCAGGATATAAAACACAAATAGTAGATACAAGTGATATTTCATGGCTACTACTGATGTTTCTGCTTTCCTTTGATCTGTAGAGAAGGTCTCTGTGTT
The DNA here is from genome assembly GCA_004027185.1 of Glis glis. Classification (NCBI taxonomy): domain Eukaryota; kingdom Metazoa; phylum Chordata; class Mammalia; order Rodentia; family Gliridae; genus Glis; species Glis glis. Next base: position 6,680 of record PVJS01004557.1, read on the forward strand.
CTGAGGCATGGAGAGATTTTTCCCACTGTCCATTACAGAGGGATATGATAAGAGGAAGCCACATCTTGGTCTTAAAGATTCTCATTTCATGTGACCTCTAATTTTAAACCAAATTTCATCGTCAACATCTTGTGAAAGTTCTAATTATGATATTTCATTAAGTGGAGACTTTATATACTAAAAAAAATTAAGATACATGTGCTTTCACCATAAGGATGATTAATAACATGAATTTCTGAAGGAGTTTTATACTTCCTGATGTGATGAACTATGTCTTGGTCAATATTCACACTGCTATGATCCAAGACAACTGAACACACAAATTAGTGGAATAAAGATTTATTTGCTTACAGCTTTTTTGAGATCGAATTTAGTCTATGTCAGGCTGGGTCTTTGGAGCCCAGGGCATGATGGAAGGAAGCAGAGAGAGGGAGAGAGCAAGGCTCTGCTCTCTCTCACACCATGGAGTCCAGAAGTAAGGAGAAAGCAAGCAAGGGGAGAGGAACCATATGTAATCCCCAAGGCGGAACCCCCAGGGATCCACCTCCTCCAGCCACACCCTACCTGCCCAGGTTGCTCCCCAGTAAATCCATTACAGTGGAATTATCCATTGATGAGATTATGGCCTTCATGATTTAACATTAACTCTGAACATTAATACATGAGCTCTTCAGGGAATATTCTATATCTAAGTATTATAAACTATAACTACCTAGTATAGTTATGCTCTTATAAAGTTCTGTATTTTGCAGGTGCTGACTATACTTTTCTCATGTATGTGAAAAAATAGTTCCCATCTACCTAAGAGGATGAACATCTTCAGCAATTGTATAAAATGGTCAATGTTGCAAATACAAATAATTATTGCCTAGAATAGTGGAAGGGTAGTTAGCAAATCAGGAATTGAGTTTCTGTTTAACCTTCTAGACTTAAGACAGGTTTTCACCTTATTATGGAGCTCATTGTTATTTATTAGTTTATCTATCAAGTTTAGTTAAGAATTGATTCCTACATGGTAAACATTGTTGCCACACACAAGTATATTTTCTAAGCTTGATTTCTTTTGTTGAAAAGCAAGACAGTATTTCAAGTCTGTTTAAATTTCACCAGATACACTCTCCTTTATTAAAGGCTATAAACAATGAAAAAGCTCTTTCTTTAATGTTACTTTCAGGATATGGGGCAAAACAGTTACATAAGTCATGAATGTGTTAATTTATCTAGGTGTTCCTAACTTTACATTGTACAACTAATGGCATATACTAAATCAAGTTTTGAGATAATTAGAATTAAAAGAGAATAGTCATACGTACTAATTCATAGCTTCATTCCTTCAATCCAGAAACAGTGTTGATTTATAGGGAATTACAGTTGTCCCTTGGTGAATATGGAAGATTGGTTCTAGGACCCCCCAAATACATGGATGCCCAAATTCCTTATATAAAACTGTATGGCATTTTCATATAATCTAAACACATCCTTCTGTATACTTTAAGTCACATCTTGATTATGTAGAAGACCTAATCAACGTAGATAGCATGCAAACAGTTGTTAAACTGTATAGAGAAAATGACAAAAAAGAAGTTTGTACATGTTCAGTACAAATAAGATTTTTCCCCCGAATATTTTCAATTTGTAGGTGGTTGCCTCTTTCACCTCAGACATCTTTATTTTTGGAATTAATCGGGTGGTAACAAGAAAGAGACCAGTTTAGGTAACACAAAAGAATAGACAACTTATGACCTAATACATAAATACCAGTGTGCTAAATGAAGGTAGCAGGTTTCGACTGCCTTTGGTTACAACTGAAAGATGAGAAGTACCAGAGAGGACAGTGAGCTAGGAGAGGGGTAATTTTCTTATCAAGAAAACAAAGACATGCTACTTATTTTCAAAGCCATATAAGTTTGTGCCTTGATGAAGCCTTTCATTCTCCTCTTTGCTACTCTTTGACTTATTTTGCATTAAGTAAATCTGCAATCTTTGCACATTTGCAGGTAGTAACTGCCATTACTGTACAGGAATCAAAGAATGGGGGAGGTACCAAGACAGTTTTCTTTCTCTCCTTTCATCTACATCCAGGAGAGTCTGGAGGTGGATGTGGCTGGTCAAAACAGTTCAGTCCAAGAAGCCAGAAACAACAGGAAATACATCTGGTTCTAGAGCTTGAGGATGGTGCAGGTGTTTGGAAGGTAGGGTGGTCTGTGGTCCACTAACAACATCCAGAACAGGGCTGAGCCCATGGTGAGCCTCCTGCCCGAGCCTCCTGCCCCCTAAGTATGCTGGCACCCCATAGGGAATTCAGAGCACTCTAAACCAATGCTACTGTGTCTTGAGCCCTCTATACATCCTTGGAAAAGTGCATGAAGCAGTAGCAGAGTGAGGGTAGGAAGCCCAGGGACCTATGAAACCCAGTGGGTTTTTTTTTTCCATTTATTCTTCACTGCCTGTTTTCCGAGTTGAAATCTTCAGCTTTGGCCTAAAAAGAAGCTAAAAACCTATGCGAAGAGCTTGTAAACAAACACCCACTTGAACCATCTGGTTTTGTAACACATACAAGTGATTAAGCTTCAGAGCTATGATTGTTAAAATTTTCAAAACACAACAATCCCAAACACCCCCAAACAGATTCCTCATGCAAGTTTAGGTGGGGGAGGCATAAGATGATATATATAGTATATAATCTAGAAAGGTAAAAAGGGTATTATTATTATTGTTATTATTATTTCTTTCCTTCTCCTTTTTGAGTGTGATGGAAAGACACAATAAATGACCTAAAAATGTTTTTCATAGTTTCACTATACTGAGTCTACATTGCTTATAGCTTAGAATGGTTCCTTATCTTTACCTTCATCATTATTTTTTGCCCTTGATAGAGAAACCTGTGTGCTTGAATGTATGTATGTGCATGTGCACACGAGAGGGTCTCTTAGTTCCTTCTAGAATATATTAAGCAATCTGGGCTATTTGCAAATAATGAATTCATACTTTTTGTCCATAATGACTGAAGAAAAGTCAGGTCAGGGAGAAATTAAATATGTTAAGAGCTCTCATTTTAATTGTATAATGTCGATACCATCTTTATAGTTAATTTCCTCGACAAGTTGTAGGGCATATGGATTGGATTCATCATATATTTCTAACGTGGAAATGATTCTAAATTCGAACCTTTCATTTAGGTGACATCACTAAAGGGAGAAAGAATCAGCTGCCCCTGTGCTGCAAGTTTAGGAAAGTAGCACAGCTCTGTAGCTGCGGGCTGCTGGAATGAGTCTTCCAAGCACAGAGAGCCATAGACTCTTGAGTGAAAAATAAACTGTAGGTGAGAAAGCAATGTCAGATCAGGTTCCCTGTTTCCATCTTCCCAGTCTTGACCAATACTCACCCCTCAGTGTATCCTATGCACTGATGGGAGGAAAGAAAATAGTTGAAAGGAGAAGAGAAAGTGTTGAGTTACAGTAATAGTTATCTGGGTATCAAACAAACCCCCAACACTTAATGGTTCAAACACACTGAAAGTTCATTTTTCCTTCACATGAATTCTATAATGAGTGCTTCAGATGAGGATGAGTCTGTTACAAGTGGTGATTTGAAGACTGGCCTCCTTCTATCTTGTGGCTCTCCAACTTCTACGCATGGTGACCAGAGTCACAAAAAGGACCGCCATGTGGAATACGGTGTGGGGAAGGATTTTATGTACCAGGTGTGAAGAGACTCCTGTTGCTTCTCTCCTTGCATGGAGGAAACTCAGTCCCATGACAGCATGAGTTCAGGGGCCACTGAGGAAGCAGGTCTAACTGTGTACAGGTCCAAGGTGTTTGGTGAACTGCTGGTTAGCCTCCATCATAAAGGAAAAACCAAAGAGAAAGAAGGGTGTCCATGCAGGGCACTCTATGGTACTTTTATTTACCAAGAAGGAAGCAATGAAATGAAAGTCTTTTTCATTGGCATCCTAGTCAACTGGCTTTCTGCTGGGTGTGTGCGTATGTGTGTGTGTGTGTGGGGGGGGTCATCCTTACCTGATTTCTCTTGTTTGCTGAGTTCCGTGGTGTAAATACTCACACTGTGGCTAATTTCAAGCTATTAGCAAAAATCTACTGAATGTGGAGTTGGGAGGAGATGCAGAAACCTGGCTCCTGTGAGCTGGAAGAGGCCACTCCAGCTCTGTCTTCTACGGATGGATTCTGAGAAAACACGCCTGAGATACTCCATTTATGGGAAGGAAGTGAGTGTGCATTTCTCCCTTGGTATTTGACACAGGAAAGATTCACTTCGGGATGGATCTCTTTATGGCCTAAAAACCCATCGATATGATGTATTCATATCAACAACAGATGGAGGGATACATTTTTGAGTCAGAAAAAAAGAGCACCAAGGACCCAGTGCGTCAAGGCCGCCGTCTGTACTGAGTCCCGGTCACTGTCAGGCAACGTTTAAAGCACCTACAGTACAGCAGCTTTCCAAGGAGTGCACTGAGCAGTTAGATGCCAATTCTGGAATACACGTATATATTATATTAATATTTTTCTTGGAATTTAATGTGATTGTTCCCGTCATTGTTTTCCAAGAAGGGGGAAAGATTTGGAGATGGGCTGGATAGGGTGACAAAAATGGAAAGAGATGCCAAGGATGTTCCTTTGTTCTCTGTGTAATGGTTTGGATGGTGGTGTCATTCTGTATGAGAGAAGCAAAGAACTGATATGAGCTGATCTGTGGGATTTCTTTTGAGGTGCTAGGGATTGAACCCTGGGGCCCCGGACATGCTAAGCACATGCTCTACCACGGAACTGCATCCTCAGCCCCTGATCTGTGCTTTAAGACAAGATGCTCAGATCTTGACCGGCTAATTAGGATGATTGTCGCTAGACCAATGGCTGTACATATATCTTTCTGAAATATTCCACTGTTGCTCTTCTATTTCTGCTGTCCAAAGAATTGGGCCTTGTGATGATCCATTTGATTTGCTCCTACCATTCTGTTTGATCGGTGCTGAGGTGAAGTGCTGATTGTGAGTCCCTGTGGTGGTCCAGATGGCAGGTCAAGACGTGGTACACTGCGCCTCAGCCCTCTGCTTTTTGCTACGTGTGGGCTTGTTTTCACAAGTGCCAGAGACATATGCCCCCTTGAACTAAGGCTGCACTCTGGGTCTTCACTGGGTTTCTTATGAAGTTCTTATTGCTCTGTTTTAATTAGAAGGGTTGTATTGGCATCACTAGGATTCCTCATTGTACTTTGTCTTTGGAATAGAAGTTGAGGCTGATCAAAACCTAAGAGTGAACTACATCTGTGATATCTTGATTCTTTTCACTCACTGGTTTCAGTGGCTATTTTTGGAAAGTATTAAAACTGGTAATGACAGACTCGGGTACTGAGGTCTCCCAAAAAGTTAGTTCATTTACTTAGTAAATAGTAATGAGCCATCCCAGGGAGCGGTTCTCCTCCTTTTCTAGTTTCTAATGATAGTGAAAATTAAGCATCCCCAGAACTGTCTGCACGCCAACCTACTTGCTTGAATTTTTCCTTAACTGCAGGCTGCCAAAAATCAGAACTAGGGCTTGGCACACCCATGTTGATCAGACCAGCCATCGGAATCATAATGTCCTAAGTACAAAGCCCACTAATTGAATTCCATTCACTGGACTGAAATATAGCAGCCAAAGGCAGAAAACACTGCCGGCTGTTTTTTATGAGGTCCGGAGTCTAAAGTCATTTTTGAAATGTGAGTGATGCAATTTCTTGTATCTTTCATTTAAAATACTACTTGGTAAACAGTGTTACAGATTACTGTATTTGTAATTTAAATGAAGACAATACATCACGCTGAATCTGAAAAGAAAGGGGAAGTTTAGGAAATGATTCATTCCTCCTCTTGTGTGTGATCTACTGTAGAAAATGATAAATAAATAGGTGAGGAGAGAGAGGGGAGTATAGGTTTGCGGGTTTCAGGAGAGAAAAATTGAACTATTTCTAAAACAGAGTCAATCCCAATAGCTAAATCTTTGTTTTCTTCAAGCACACTAATAAAATCTGCCTAATTCATTTTTTATTTTCTCTCGGGGTCTGCTTGCAGATTGGCCTCAACAAAGGAAGCATCATGTTACATCTTTTAAATAATTGATGGCTCTCGGTCCAAGCCAGCTTGAAGGAAATTCTGAAAATAGGTACTGATTGAGCAAAGCCTCTTCCTGCATTCCCTCCTCAGCACTCTCTGTGCTTATCTTTGTTTAATAAAGCCTTCCTCCCCTCCCCCATTGCTTCTTTGCCTCCTTGAGGCAGCAGATGCTGCTCTTATTTGGGTTTGGGCTTCACCTGGTACTTGGGACCTCTTGTTTATTTCATATCACTCTTTTATCACAGATAGAGGGAGCTGTTTATTTTAAGTGGACTGATGAGCTCTTAATTAATCAGTACAAATGTTATATCATAATCACTACCAGAGATGGTTTGTTGGGACTATAAAAAAATGGGCTTTAAACCTGTCCCTCTAAATTTGCAGTGTGCTCTCTCTCAGGGCCACATTACCCTGGAAGCTGGGTTAGCTGCAGCCTGCACAACTCCAGCTGTTCCTGCAGGATCTAATACGATGAACAGATCTGTGTTTTCCCCACAGAGAGGAGCATCTCCACCTACCACACCCTGGGTGTCATTAGCAATTGGCTAAGACTTGGAAAAGCCATTTCTGCTCTCAGGCAGCTGAAGTGTTGGTAGAACATCAAACTCGTCCTGGGTGATTGTATCTTCTAGTCACTACTTCATAAGTCATGTTGCCCTCCGGGACCTCCTTTTCCTTGCTTGTCAAATGAGGGCTCTCAGGCAGATCATCTCTAAGGCTTCTATCAAGAACAGTCTTCCATCCTCCAATGAAGCAAATGATAATCAAAGGGGAGGTGGCACTCTGTATTAGTCAACTTTTTATCACTGTGACCAAAATACCAGACAAGAACAAATTAGAGGAGGAAAGATTGATTTTGACTCACAGTTTCAGACATTGTAGTCCATGGTGGACCAGATGCATTGCTGCAGACCTGAGATGAGGCAGAACATCGTGGCAGAAGGGGGTGGTGGAGGAAGCTGCTCAGCTCATGGCACCTGGGAAGCAGAGAGAGAGAGAGAGAGAGAGAGAGAGAGAGAGAGAGAGAGAGAAAGAGAGAAAGGAAGAAGAAGGAGGAGGAGGAAGAGAAGGGAGGAGAGAGGAGAGGAGAGGAGCTGGGGAGAAGATAAACTCTTCCAGGGCATGCACCTAGTGACCTACCTTCCCCAACTAGGTCCCACCTCTCAGTAGTCCATCCAGCTATGAAGGAATTAATTCATCAAATGGTTTTGGGGGGGACATTCCAGATCTAAAGCATGAAATACTTTATTGGATTTGGGGTGCATTAGTAGTGTTCTCAGTTTGAGAGAATTGAAGCTATGTGCCCCTACTTTGTTAACTTTCCTGTTTTCTTCCATCGTTGTGCTGGGTCTTTCAGTTATTTCTTGCCCCCTGTTACTTAGCCCCTTTCTTTTCCTTTCCCTTCCGTACTTTCTATAGTCCCATGGTTCAAGTGGAAGGAGAATGCTTGACAAAGTGCTAGACTCAGGAATCTCAGCCAGGTGTGGGCGGGGGAAAGAATCTTGGCCAACTTAATGAAGAAATCGCTTATTTTAAAAATAGTCTGTCCTCACAGAAAAACTTTCTCTAATTACAACAGAAGAAGGTAGGTAATGTTATCGAATTTGGAAGACTAACTATGGAATGACACATATTGGGAGAGCTAAATCTGGAGCTCTAAGTTTGAGCTCACGTTTCCCTGGGGGAAAGCCTTACATTGTATTCATCACTGAAAAAGCTGTACATGAATCCATAGGTTATTGTCTACTCTCAAAACAATCACCATCTCTGACCTACTGCTCCTTTCAAGGGACATCACATAGACTGTATCACTTATCTCCCTTGTTAGAGCTAGCTAGCTTCCTGGGGGAGGAGGAGGGACTCAAGGCATCTTTGCTTCACATCTCTCCAGCAACCAGTAGCTCACTTGTGTATCCCATGCTTGCCAAGGATAAGCTTTCCTAATTGCATTTATTGAAATCCTGAAAAATAAATCTTCAAGTAATCAGACCTATTTAGACCCACAAGAACAACATATGATAGGGGATGAAGAAGCTGAGGAATTTCTGTCTGTTTATCTTTTACTATCTGACTGTATACTAAGGTTATATTCCAAAGGATCAAGGAAGCTATTTGTGTTCCTATTTTAAAAGATCTTTACTTCTCCCATCCCTGATGTTAGTAAGATATACTCCTAACATTTTGGGATTCAAAATATGCTTTTCCCCAAGGACAGCTGTGTTGTTAGTGGTTGAGCTCCACTGTAGTCCTACTATGTTTCAGGAATTTGGTGTACTAAATGCTTCAAATTTTATTGGAATGGCCATTCTTGGTACAAGCTTGGGACCTGAAGGATAGATCTTATGCTCTCTGAAAGTAGAAAGCTGTTTCCCTTTCTAAGGAAATGTGTGAAACAATGTGGAGGGTGATGGTGGTAGAAAGTGGTAGGAAGGAATGGTATCAGTCCTATTGTTTTCAGGTCAGTACCTTTGTGAGTGAAGAGACCCTGGTAACTTAGTTATCTATTTATGTTGTAAAAATATTCTCTGGGGTAGGGAAGGGAATCCAGAAGCTTCCTTCTCTAACCTCATACTTTATAAACATAGTGGCATCATTCACTGTGTTGTCTGTGTGAACAACACCCTCAAAGTTGTGCAATACAAAATCCAGATGACTGCCTCTGGTTTTTCTTAATTCTGAAATTGACATCTTTGTCATTAATTGTATGTCCAATTTCAATAATTAATCGTATATGGGCAATTCCTAGTTTACAAAACAGTTGTGTCTTAGTCTACATTTTATAACTGTTTGTTTGGAATTTGGAGTATTTGCTTTCAGGGGAAAATGGGGTAAGTAGTAGTGACTTTTCTAGGTTACCAACAAAATCTTTCAATCCTATTATAACTGAATTTCTAAAGATGGTTTACAATGGTATTTTCTCTTCTATTCTTCAGTAAATTATCCACAGTGTCAAATAAGAAATCCTCCACCTGGATTGATTGTCACTACTTAAAATAGGATTAACCTGGGGAAATGCATACTGCATTTTATATTAAGAGGCCCTCATAGAGGTAATAGGAACTAATTCCACATATCTTTTTTTTTTTTTTTTTTGCGGTACCGGGGATTGAATGCAGGGGCGTTCTACCTCCGCGCTACGTCCCCGGCCCTATTTTTTATACTTTATTTTGAGACCGGGTCTCACGAAGTTGCGGAGGGCCTTACTAAGTAGAGAGAGAGACAGGGAGAGGGAGAGAGAGAGAGAGCGCGCATGCACGCGCACGCGCTGAGGCTGGCCGCGAACCTGGATCCTCCGGTCTCCGCCTCCCAAAGTACTGGGATTACAAGCATGTGCCACCACGCCCAGCTCCACATATCTTTCTGAAGCACTATTGTCTTCTCTCACCTGCCAACCCTGAATCTCCTGAGCGGAATGCCTCTGCTCAGAGAGGTTGTATACATGGACTCATCAGAACTGGTTTCAAAAGCTATTTATTGCAATACTAATGTTGTTTTAAATCTTTATCAATTTCTGAGATGGAGTTTGACAAGTAATATATTTTAAATGTTACCTAGAAATCTGCAGTCACATCGATTATGACCATTGGCAGTATTACATGGATAGCAACATAACTGTTGGAATCAAAACCTGCAGGATTTTTGTTGACTCAGATCTTTGTTTTACACTTCTCAAGTCCTAAGTTTTATTAAAAATAATAACAACCAAAATTAGCTCCCATCAGGCTTCTAACGTTATAATGCCAATTAGGTGGGCTCTCTCCTAATGTTTCTTTATACTTATAAACTGCAGATTTTATGTTCACAATCCTAGAAAATAAATAGGGTTGGATTCTCACAGAGGAGTCGTCTTGCCTTCTATCTCATTCATGAGCACACTGGGAACGTTCTTCTTTGATCTACACGCACCCTCCTTTCTTGATTCTAGACCCTGTAAAATTCCAATCTACATCAGCAACCTCCTCGGTCTCCAGTTTTAGGTAATCTTCAGCTCTTACTCTATGTAATAATTTATTTCAGGCCAGATACAGTGGCAAACTTCTGCTATTCTAGTACTTGGGAAACTGAGACAGGAAGACGATAGGTTCAAGGCCAGCCTTAGCAACTTAGCGAGACCCTCAGCAACTTAGTGAGATCCTATTTCCAAATAAAAATAAATCAATAAATAAAAAAGGTTAGTGGTAGAGCTCAGAGGTAGAATGTCCCTGGGTTTAAAAAAAGAAGAAGAATGTATTTTAAAATTATCCCTTTGTTTTCTAATACCCAAATAGTTTCTCTTTGGCATTAAAACAAATGATCAGGCCGTGCGTGGTGGCGCACGCTTGTAATCCCAGTACTTTGGGAGGCGGAGACTGGAGGATCCGGGTTCGTGGCCAGCCTCAGCGCTCTCTCTCTCTCTCTCTCTCTCTCTCTTTCTCTCTCTCTCTTTCTCTCTCTCTCTCTCTCTCTCTCTTTCTCTCTACTTAGTGAGGCCCTCTACAACTTCGTGATACCCAGTTTCAAAATAAAGTATAAAAAAATAGGGCCGGGGGTGTAGCGCGGAGGTAGAATGCCCCTGGGTTCAATCCCCGGTACCACAAAAAAAAAAAAAAAAAACAACAAATGGTCAAATTACGATTCCAATTGGTTTTTGTCGGATTTGAGTGTTAAAAGAAAGTTGGAACTGAAACATCAATCTTATTTGTTTGTTAAGCATTCTAACTTTGTTCTTGAAAGAAAATGGGAAACTCTGGGTTCAGAAGGTATCTTAGTGGATAGATTTTGAAAACCCTCTGAGGGTCTGAGAGTCATCTAATGGGACAACTTTGAAATGTTCACTCCCTAGTGTCTCCCGTTACCACGTTTATGTCTCAAGGACTGTGATGGAAAATGGCCTGGCATCACCCGGCTAATTAGTTTCCCCACGCTTTTACGTAATAAATCGTACCAGAGCACGTGCTAAGCAAAGTGTTACAGGCACTCTTGTCACTTGTCGGTCACGGCATTCTCCCTTCTTCTTCCCTGAGCTGCAAGTTCAATACAGAATTTCTCTGGATATCTGGAGGATTACTTTGTTGCTATAAATAGACCTTGTATATGAGATTGAAAACACAGGAAGTGTTAAGTTCAATCATAGGGAGTTGCCATTTTTGTGAGTCAAAATTGGTAGAATATGGGCAATTTCATGAGTTTCAACCCAATAGCTTGCTTTGATAGATGTTCTTTCTAAAACAGCATTAGTGCATGTTTGATTAAAACCCACTGTGGGGTTATTTAAGACAAGATTCAAATTTTTCCAATTAGAAAACTTGTACATTTCTTCCTGTTTCCTTTTGTCTTTTCTGAGGATCAGAGAAATGGGAAACAGAGCCCTCATATTTGGAGAAATGCATTTATTTTGAGACTAATGTGAAATAAGTAGAAAGCCCATTGGTCTTGGAAGAATTTTTTTTTTCCTGAAAGTTATAAATGGGTGTTAAAATGGAAAACGCTTTGAAACCCTAACCGGAGCTTTCGCTATAAATAAGAGAGGAGCGGAAGATTAATAAATCTGATAAAGCTGAGAAGGAAGAAAACTTAAAATAAAAATGAGGCTTGTTCCTCCCTTTGAGTGTTAATACTGCCTTGAGTATATATATAGGAAAATCAAAGACTTGCTAAAGGCAGAGCATACTAACTCATAGCTATTAATGTGTGCTTAATTCTATTGCCTGGGAGATTTTATTAAATGCAGTGGCCAAGAAAATTGACCTCACTTTTTTTTCCCTTTTTTTGGGCTGGATCCTTACTCACGTCACACAAATGAATAGAGCTGACAATTTACTGGTTCATCAATGAAACAATATTAAATTATGAAGATGTAAGGAAAAAATCCTACGGTCACATCATTGCAGTTTGAAAGGTAAGCTGTTCCCTACAAGACTAAGAGATATGACTGTTTTCTTTTTCAAATCCACATCCCATAATACCATTGATATGCGCTAGAGAGTTAAATGGCCTCTTGACAATCTTTGTCTATCACTGTTGTGTTGGCAAGTTTTTCATTAGCAACAACAACAAAAAAGAGGCTGTGATGTTTTCCTCCTTCTGTCTTTTAAAATGCCAAAACATCATTTGTGATACTCTGAATGTGTTTTGTGTTTTGCTTTGTGGGCTAGTCTGACATATTGAGCTCTCCTGAGTGTACATCACAGTGATCACGTGGTTTCTTTTGAAAAGTTTTGCCTTTGTTTCTGTTGATTCGCTGTATTGACCAGTAAACAGTGATTGTCAGGGTCAGGTTGTTTCTTAATTCTTGTCTTTTGGTGATGCTCAAGGAGTAAAGTATTACCTTTCTTTACATCCTGTCCTTTGCTTAAGTTAAGAAGCCTTTTTTTTTTTTTGAGTCCAGCTTCTGTGAACTTAACTCAGAATACTTATACTAGTCATTAATTACCAATTGAGTACCCAGTTCTTTTCAACAATATCTAAAGGTTAGTCTACTTCACACCATTTTTGGAGGAAAACTGTGTAATACCCAGGTTCCTATCAACTACTCAACTGGTCTCTAGACCCAGCTCCTCCTCTTGGATCCAGGAACCCTGTGCTAACAACTGTCATAAGAGATGACACAATGGAACCATTGTGTGTGTGTGTGTGTGTGTGTGTGTGTGTGTGTGTGTGTGTAAAGTGTCTGTTCTTCCATCAGACTCTCATGTGAGTGTGTAACTCGGAAAGGGTGAAGAGAGGACCAGAGACTCATTGTTACCCCAAGTACCTGCTTGGTGTCCTGTAGATGAGGTGTGCAGAGATGTGTGTGCCTCGCTGCCAGTGGTGCTCCTTAGTGGTACTTGCAACTGAGCCCTCTGGAGCTGCATTCAGCAGAGTCCTGCTTCCCTGTGGAAAATGGCACTTCAGAAGTGACCTTACCTTTTTCATGGCACCCAGGTTGTTTCATTCACAAACTGAGGATAATTTAGGCAGTGGGAGAATATGGTCCCATGTTTGAAGTGGATTGAAATGAATGTGGGGTTCGTTCTGTTTCTCCGGCTCAAACTCTCCCAAAATGGAGTTCTGGGCCCATATCACTCAGTTACAGGATTCTGGGATATCATCTGTTGTTTTGTGTAGCATGCATTTGCTTTTAAATATTGGTGGTACTTAGAACTACTTGTTAAAAACTACAGGTGTGCCCTGCTTTGAAAAAAGTCTTGGATGTGCTTCAAATTCCTGCTTGCCGTGACACTGCATGAAGGGGCAGTTACTTGCACATTAAAAATAGCTCAGCTTTATAAAACAATTTATCACCAGGTTCCTTTAAATAACCGACTCTCTTAGAGCATTTAAAATATGATTTGATTTGAGAAATCAATGGCTACTCACTCAACTTTTCAAGAACACATCTGCTCTGTAATGTGAGGCAGCTGGGGGGGGCAGGCAACACGTATGAGGGTCTTAAATGAGCTGAATAGGAATTTATTTTAGTTTAGAAAAGAATTTACTTTTCTAGAGTTTCTGAGGGAAACACCTTCACCTCTATCACCTCCAGAGTGCATAACAAAAAAAAAAAAAGCAGGCCAATTTGAGCTTGGAAAAGATAAATCTATTTCTTTGGTGGGTCGCATTCTGCATTATGCATGTGCGTAAAAGTGAGGTTTGCTTTGATCCTGACTATTAAAAGTTTATTTTTAAACTCAGACTGGGCAGGAATCCAGCGATGCTCTTTCCCCTGCAACACATCCTGGGTTTCAGGTCCCCAGCCTGGCAAAACGCAGCTGAGCAGCAGGAAGGAGTTGAGAAGTGCGGAGGCTTGAAGGGTGCTGAGGGTTCCCCCCTTCCTCCCCTCCATTTTCGAAATTCAAATTGAATGCAATTTTCAGCTCATTTGAGCCAGAATATACTGTTGCTGAGCTTCAGTGGCTCTTAAATTCAAACTCACAGGAGAAAACAGATATCATCTGTCACAGAGGGTGGGAGAGAGAGGACTCCCGCATTTTATTCATGAGAGGCAGCGCTCCAGTAACTAATTCAAACCTTTCTGACTAATCGGTTAATCATTCACCAGCAAACTTATCAACTAATCAATGAAACTTTTAAGACACCCATCTTCTGAAGGCTTTGAGTAGTTACCTCTTTGCTTAACAACAACAAAAAAAATTGTTCAAGTCTATTTTTGTATTGTTGGTATTTTAATGCTTTATTTTTGGCAAACTGAGACAATATCTCAGTAGTCTTTATTTTTGCCCTTCTTGACTATTTTTATTGTTTCCATCTTTAATGTCTTTGTCAAAGCTGTTTATTTAAGACTGAGAATTAGCAGAAAGCTTAATGCTATCTATGTGGGGCCAAATTGTGTGTGTGTGAGTATGTGTGTGTGTGTGTGTGTGTGTGTGTGTGTGTGTGTGTGTGTGTATTTTAACTAAACAGGCTGCCTGAAAAATATGGTTCTTTCTCAGGGAATATATAAGTGTCAATTAAGAAGGGAAGACCCATTCAAATGTTTCTGCAGTTTGCAGGGATGGCTAATCTATAAGGTGGATGTTATAGGAGGCTTCTCAATAAATTTCTGCCACTGGGTATGGGCCTGGAGAATGCAAATAGATTTGAACAATGATAGCCTGAAATTCCTTCTCTGATTTCAGAAAGGATGTTCTGTGGCAACTTTGATCATGAAATGTAGGTTATATAGTTTATTGCTGATGCTTTTTCATGGATGTTTTAGTGTAAGCCAAAACTTCCATGGGAACATGAAGCCAATAGTTTTCTCTTGCTATTTTGACCCCCCTTTTCTTGAGGTCTACGAGAGAAAGTTAACTATGATGTTATTTCAAAGTAAGTAGGAGGGAAAAAAATTTGATCCCTAAATACTATTATTTTTAATGAGAAATAAGAAATGATACCCCTGCAAGTTAACCTGTTTCTCCCTATAGTACTTCAGTATAGCTACTGACCTATACTACAAGAAACCACAAACTACTATGAAATTGTGATTTATAATAATAAATGCATATTTGATCTCCTTTAGAGCTTTATTTATTTATTTCTTTATCTGCGGTACTGGGGATTGAACCCAGGGGCATTCTACCTCCGAGCTACACTCCCTGCCCTATTTTTTATTCCTTATTTTGAAACCGGGTCTCACTAAGTTGCCGAGGGCCTCACTAAGTAGCTGAGGCTGGCCATGAACCCGCGATCCTCTGGTCTCAGCCTACCAAGTACTGGAATTACAAGCGCGCACCACCACACCCAGCTCTTAGAGCTTTATTTATAATAAGAAATATATATTTGGTCTCCCTTAAAGCCCCTAATCCCTCGGAATTTCCTGTGTGACAAGAGCGTCTTTTGTTCTAATAATCCACTCTTGTTGGCCTCCTGGATGGAGGTGGGTGAACAGTGAGACCAAGCTATGATCAGAAGCTCTGGACTTTCATCCGCACATCCCATCCTCCAGGAAGGGGAAAGAGGCTGGAGATTGAGTCAAGGAGATTGAGTCAATAGTCCATCATGCCTACTTGATTAAGCTTCCATTAAAATCCCTCAACCACAGGGTTGAGAGAACTCCCAGGTTGCTGAACACATGGAGGTCCTGGGAAGGTGGTGGACCACAGAGGGCTATCCCCACATACCTTTCCCTATATACCTCCTCATCTGTCCATCTGCATCCTTTGTAAGAGATTTTATTAATATAATGATCTGGTGAAAGTAAGTAATTCCCCAAGTTCTGTGAGCTGCTCCAAGCCTATTAATTGAATCAGAGAAGGGGGTCATGGAAACCTTCAATTTGCAGTCAAGTGAGACAGAAGTTGTGGGTAGCCAGGAATGTTTGATTGATGTGTAAAGTGAAGGGCAGTCTTGTGGGACTCAGCCCTCACTCTGTAGTATATGATGCTATCTGCAGGTAGACGGTGTCAGCATGAACTTAAATTGTAGGACAGCCAGTTGGCTGTCACACAAGCATTGATGCACGTGTGTGTTAGTACTCAAGACATCTGAATGCAGAGGTGTTCTGTGTTGGTAGAGAGAAGGAAAAACAGTTGATTTTTCCTATTTCTATACCTACCTTGACAAGGAATCTACATTTTTAAGCTGATTCCTGAGTTAGTAGAGTTCTCATTTTTTCTATTAAAATATTTCATTTCTGCAGTTTACAAGAAGTTACTAATTATGGCAGACATTCGTTGTGTGAAGCTTTGTAATATATATGATAGTGGTTCTGGAACCCAGGTGACAGAGACATTGGAGGTGAAATATCAAATCTGCCTCAAATGTACAGTCTGCCCCTAGTCCCTTTTCCTCAGTTGACAATCATTGGTATAAAATAAATATAATCTAATTTGGAGTTGGAAAAAAAGGACGATACACAAAATAAACAGTGGTGAAGATAATAGAATATGCACACTGAGGTGTTAAATGTATGTTATTCTCCGAAAACACTCCCAGAATTGGGTAAGGAAAGGCCCAGTGAAGTGCCCTCACGCTCTAGGAAAGGCGCTGTGAAGTAGGTAGGCCAGGGGTCAGTGGAGGGAAGAAGGGGGACTGGTCCAGGGACAGGTGCAGCAGGAGTTCAAGGGAGAACTGCATTGAGGAGTAAGAGTGAGGGGAGGTTGAGGGAGCGAATTCACGCTTGCCCTAGGACCTGCTCCTATCAAGAAAGCCAAGTGTTAAATTTCTAGAAATTGGGCAAGGCATGGTGGTACACACCTGTAATCCCAGTACTTAGGAGGCTGAGACAGGAGGATTGCAGGTCTGAGGCTAGCCTGAGCAACTTAGTGAGGCCCTGTTTCAAAATAAAATATAAAATAGGTCTGGGGTGTGGCTTGAAGGTGGAATACCCCTGGGTTCAATCCTGAGTACCACACCAAAAAAAAAAATTAGAATTATGTGAGCCAGTGTTTATTTAATATTATTAAAATTAAATGATAGAAACTTATAATAAATCAGTTATGTTAAAACCAATGTTATAAATACTCAAACCCTCACTTTTTAATTATTCGTGTTATTAAGCACATTCTGCGTTACCTGTGCTCTTGAGGCCTGGCTCTTGTGTCTGGATGGTGGAAATAGCATATCATGGTGAGCTGCCATGCCTCTCCTCACCGCCTGTGTGTGCCATGATCATGCTGGGAGCTGAAATAGGCCATCGTCGGAGTGTTTAAACCATAGAAACTGGCAAATGCCCCAAAGGGGGCTTCTTTCATTTGAGAACCAATTCTTAAAATTTATCAGACGAGCATGCAGGTGGGAATGGAGGTAGAGCTAAGGAACTGGAAAGCAGGAGTGGGAAAATGTCAGAAGGTAGCTGTACCTTATGGAAATATTTCCATCTCATTGGAGACCAGGTACTAAGTGAGGCAAATGGCTTATAGTTGATTTAGAAATAATTGGGAGCTGTGACTCTTTTTAAGTATTTTTTTTTATACTGGGGATTGAACCCAGGGACACTCTATCTTTGAACTACACCCCCAAACCTGTTTATTTATTTGTTTGCTTGTTTGTTTGTACTGGAGATTGAACCCAGAGGCATTCTACCTCTGAACCACACCCCCAGCTCTATTTTATTTTTATTTTGAAGCAAGGTCTTGCTAGGTTGATGAGAGTCTCACTACTTGCTGAGGCTGTCCTTGAACCTATGATCCTCCTGTCTCAGCTTCCTAAGTACTGGGAATAGAAGTGTGCACAACCATGCCTGAATTTATTTATTTTTTTATTTTGAAACAGGGTCTCACTAAGTTTCTGCAGAGGGCCTCACTAAGTTTCTGAGGCTGGCCGCAAACCTGTGATTCTCCTGTCTCAGCCTCCCAAGTACTAGGATTACAGGCGCGCACCACCACGTGACTCCTTTAAGCACTTTTTAATTATCATTGTGATATACCATCCTGTGTTGCTTAATGGCAGGAATTTGTGCTGGAAATGCATCCTCAAGTGATATCATCATGCATACATCATAACATGTACTTACACAAACCTGGATGCTATGGGTCAGTTGCTTGACATGGTCTGTTGATGCAGTTGAGAGACACAGTGAACAGAGGACTCTGAAATAACAATAAAGCATAGTACAGTAAATACAGAAGCCAGTAAAATAGCCCTTCATTATTATTATCACCAAGTGTTACATACCGTGCATAATCGAATATGCTATACTTTTCTACAACTGGCAGCACAGTAGGTGTGTTTACAGAAGTATCGCCATAAACACGTGAGTAATGCATTGCACTCAGACTTTACCTACAGGGTGTATCACCACGCAGTAGGAATTTTTCAGTACCATTATAACCTTATGGGACCACTGCTGTGTATGCTGCCCATTGTTGAGTGAAACATCACTATGCTGAACATGACTGCATGTTCATTATGGACAATTTGGAAAGCAGAATAATAGCTAACACTCCTCTAATATTTTCTATGTCCCCCATACTTTTAAATACTTTAAATATAAGCAATTTAATACTGGAAACAGCCTTAAAAGGTAGTTGCTATTATCCCATTGCAAAGATGGTGATATTGAGGGGCAGATAAGTTCAAAGCTTTGGCCAAGTTGGGGAGCTGTGATTTACATGCAAAAGGCTACCTGGGAGTTCACTCTGCTATACTACCACTCAAGAAATCAACAGCCAGCAATGATACCACCACCCAGTGATTCCCTGAGAAACTGGACTAACAGTGGTACCATTAAGGGGTAGGGTGGGGAGGGCACTCAGTTGTAACAGAACTTAAAGTGATGGGGAATTAGAGTGACAACGCTCCCGGAGCACTTCTTCAGCCTGAAGACGGAGTGCAACCCAGGATAGAGAAATAACCATTGTTATTAGGAGATAAAGTTAAACAAGGCTGGGATTAAACATAGAACACAAAGCTTTAGGGAAAACTAGATTTGAGGAAGAAAAACAAGAAAATGAATCAGCAAATGAGAGAAAGAACAAGTAGAAAGAGAAGAATAAGAGAGGCAATAAAGAACAAAATCATGAAGCTCAGGAGAGTTTTGGGAAGGGGTAGGTAACAGTGCCAAAGTCTCTCTCCCTGTCTCTCTCTCTCTCTCTACCTAGTGAGGCCCTCCGCAACTTCGTGAGACCCGGTTTCAAAATAAAGTATAAAAAATAGGGCCGGGGGTGTAGCAAGGAGGTAGAACGCCCCTGGGTTGAATCCCTGGTACCACAAAAAAAAAATAAACAATGCCAAAGGCCTCAGAGAGATCAATGGCCCTATCATTTGTTGTCCAGATTGAATCACTTTTTAAGCAAAAGGGGGCACTATTAAGCATTAGGCCAGAAAACAGACATAACCCAGCAAACAGTGACATATGGTCATGCTAGGTTTTCCGGTGGATGAAACTGGCAGATTGCTAAGAGTTCATGGTGGTCTCCAAAGGAGTTCTCTTTAACCAACATTTCCTGAGCAGCTAGCATGAGGAATGCTAAAAGTGCTGAGGATAAAGGTACATATTGCAAGGTTTGAAAAAATATTTTGAGGAGGAAAATATATGAAGCATAATTATTCTTTGCCATCTTGTCTTCAGTCAGCCACTACCGTGCTCCCCTGGAAGCAGTCACTATTCTCAGTTTATTAATATTCTTTTTTTTTCTTACAAATTCCAGACTATTTATATAACTAGTTTTGTTTTCAACTGAAAAAAACTGCAACCATGGCCAGGTGTGGTGGCACACACCTGTAATCCCAGGACTTGGGAGGCTGAGACAGGAGGATCGCAAGCTTGATGTCAGTCTCAGCAACTTAGAAAAACCCTCAGCAACTCAGTGAGACCCTGTTTCAAAAGAGAAAATAAAAAAGGGCTGGAGATGTAGCTTGCAGGTAAAGAATGTCCCTGGGTTCAATCTCCTGTACTGGGGTGGGGGGGAGGAGTCAGCCATAGTTGGGCGTGGTGGCGCACACTTGTAATCCCAGTACTTGGGAGGCTGAGACTGGAGGATCTGGGTTCGCGGCCACCCTCAGCTACTTAGTGAGGCCCTCTGCAACTTAGACCCTGTTTCAAAATAAAGAATAAAAAATAGGGCTGTGAGTGTAGCCCAGAGGTAGAAGGTCCCTGGGTTCAATCCCCGGTACTGCCAAAAATTTAAAAAAAAATCATCCAGGCTATCTATATAGGTCTGCAAGTTACTGGTTAAATATTTTTTCAGATGAGTGCCTACTTAGTTTGGCCTTAAATGGACATAGAATATTCAACCATTCCCTTATCGAGGCACACCAAAACCATGTATTTATTTATTTATTTATTTATTTATTTATTTATTTATTTATTACTGTTTCTAGTAATGCTAGGTATTTTTATTCTTGTGGTCTTGTTTCTGTACGATCCATAGCTAGAGTAGGATTGCCAAGTCGAAGTATATCTACATTTTTAATTATATAAGAAGAAACTGTCAGCAGATCTTAAGAAATTATGCAAATTTACACCTTTACTAACAATTCCTGGTTAGCCATGATTCTTTTAGACTTACACGTTTTTTTGCTAGTTTATTATTGGGAAGGAATGTCTTATAGCTATAATTTGCATCTTAAAGATATTAAGGAAGCCGAACCTCTTTTAAAAGTTTTATTGGTCATTTGATCCTGTTTTAATGAATTTACATGTTTATATTACCTTGCCAGGTTTTTTTCTATTGAAATATTTGTCATTTTCCTTAGTTGTGGATATTTCTTGCATACTAAGAATGTTAACCCTTTTTAAAAAACGTTATAAAAATTTCTCCCCTATTTTATTTTTACCTTTTGTGTGTGTGTGTGTGCGTGGTACTGGGGATTGAAATCAGAGGCATTCTACCTCTGACCTACACTCCCAGCCCTATTTTATTTTTTACTTGGGAACAGGGTCTCACTGAGTTGGGAGAGCCTTGATAAATTGTTGAGACTCGCTAGGAACCTACAGTCCTGTCTCGGCCTCCCAACTACTGGGACTACAAGCGTGCACCACCATGCCCGGCTTACTGTTACCTTTTAATTTTGCTTTGTATTAGCTTTATTCATAGAGAAGTATTTGAATGCTTATTTTTTGTATGGTATCTAATTTTTACCTGTTGATTGAGTTCAGGAAAGAAAAATAATATTTATTCCATTGTATATCTTTTTTATTTTTGCGGTACTGGGGATTGAACCCAGGGGCATTCTACCTCTGCGCTACACCCCCGGCCCTATTTTTTTATACTTTATTTTGAAACTGGGTCTCACGAAGTTGTGGAGGGCCTCACTAAGTAGAGAGAGAGAGAGAGAGAGAGAGAGAGAGAGAGAGGAGAGAGAGAGAGAGAACTGAGGCTGGCCGCAAACCCGGATCCTCCGGTCTCTGCCTCCCAAAGTACTGGGATTACAAGCATGCGCTACCACACCCAGCCCATTGTATATCTTATACATGTTCTCTTTCAATATGATCCTTGATTCGCATAGGTCATAGACTACTCGGAAAGAAAGCTGCAGAGAACAGGAATTTCTGCTTTGTGTGGCCAGGGTCTGCCTGTGGGATGGTCTGGTGCCAAGAGAACCCAGGACAGGGTACTGGGGCCAGCTGCGTAGATTGGATGGAAGAGTGAGGCTGGGCCTACTCGGGGGTTGACATCTGAGCTGAACCTTCAGGCTGAGCCATCCGGGGTAGGGAGACCTTCTAGTTGAGGATAGGGAAACTTTAAAATTCTGTAAGTATTCCAGAGCAAGAAAAGACAGGTTTCTCTAGATGGGTAGAGCATAGGGCTGGGTATGTGACTCAGTGGTAGAACACTTGCCTACTGGGTGCAAAGTTCTGGGTTTGAACCTTCTATGATCAAACACAGGAATTTTGAGCTGAAGGAAAAGAAAGCTCTGAGATTGGGATTCACAAAGTTAATGATAATTCAACAAGGATAAGAAATATCTCCCACCAACATTCTTAGGGATGGGACAAAAGGAGGAAAGATCCTTGACGTTGAGGAGGAATGTGCCTATCATCTTTAACATCCATGTCCTCTTGGAGAAAGGAGCTCGAACACTTCAAACATAACATAATAAAGAGATGGAAATGCTAATTATTCTGGTATGATTAACATACATTGTATGCATGTATTGAAATACTACACTGTACCCCATAACTATGTACAATTATGTGTTAGTCAACAAATTTTTAAATGTTTGAGATGGAAATGATAACATGATTTGATCATTACACCTTGGCTACATTTATCAAATTATTACACTGTCCCCTATAAATGTGTACAATTAAAATTATAATCATAAAAAAAAATCTATGCACCTTCTTCCAGTTGATTTGGGGACAGTCGGTGACAGGTGCCTCTAACTGAACTTGGCCTCAGCCTCTCAGGGTTCAGACCTTACCGCTGGTCTCACCCGAGCAACAACCCTTAAAATGTCAGCTTTCCCCACAAAAGTCACGTGGGTTTCCATTATCTGTCCTGATTTGGCAGTGAAGTTCCACAGCATTATCTATCCCGTTACATACTTCTGGTTTCTGCTCTTCACTATAAAAAGCAATCCCTGTGAGACCTGGTGTGTTCCACCCACTCACCTCCCATTCACAGTCCCTTCCACATGGGACTTCCCCATAATCCTTTATCAGGCTTACTGGAACCACTTATCCTTCAAGGCTCTGCTTAAATGTCTCCTCCTTCCTGCAGTCTTTTCTGGCCTCTTTAGCTGGAAAAAGTCTGGATGTTGAGGTGTATGTTTGTGCTATTTAAGACTCATCTCCAAACAACAAAGTATCATAGCGATGTACCCCTACGTGTTAACTTGTTTGAAATTTATAGAAGGACGAGAACTGTGTCTGATAATTCTTGAAAGGCCTTAAGTCTTTAACACAGTGAGGTCCTGACCTTCTAACTAAGACTGAAAGACCAAGTCCATCTCTAGAAACAGTCCTATGGACAGTAAAGATGAGGACAGAGAGCATGTTCACAGAATAAGTGGTCAGAATACAAAGTGATTCTGTGAGTATCAGAGGTCGAAGCTTGAGGAGAGAGTGATTCTTAATAAACCTCAGGAGGAAGTGAGCCTGGGAATGCTCAGGAAGGATCGGCTGGTATTCATGGTGGGGGGGCACACTTGAAGTTAGACAGAATGAATTGGTATCAAGCCAATTTTGCATCTCCCTTCATACTTGGGAACCAAAGAGCAATGTGGATATAGAAGAGGCCCGAGAATATCTGAAGCAGAAGGAAAGAGATTAGAAAGGAGAAGAAGATGCAAGAGGAAAAGAAGGATGGGTGTGAAAAGGGAGAAGTGAGTCAGAGAGTCAGAGAGAGGTCCTTCAGCGGGAATGTGAGTCAGAAAGGAAGATTATGTAATGAACTTGGCAGAACGTCTGAAGCAAGGTGTTAGCCCTGGACCCAGAAATGAAAGATGTCTCTTGAAACCATGTGGTGCCTAACAATGTGGGTGAGGTAAGAGCGGTGTGTATAGTGAATGTTGGGGTGCTCCGGGAGAGTGGGAATCAGGTAATTTCTGTGAAGACGCGGAAGGATGATGGCATGACTAGCTAGGCACCTGTGCCTGGAAAGGGGTCACAGACCCAGCATCTTTATCATTGAGTTGCATCGTAAGGAGATGGGGCCCAGTGTTCTCATTTAGCTTGCAGGGAAAAAAGTCTAAAAGACTTAATGTCATCTCCCAGGCCCCCATGCCTGCCTTTCAAGCCTGGGCACATGCTTCTCTGCTCTTTGAAACTTCAGCCAAACTACCCATGGTACTCTATGCCTTAAGTTCTATCTCCTTCAAACATACTATTCTGTCTGGAACATTCTCTGTACTCCTTGGTTTTTGCCAAACTCCCATTCGAACCCCAGGTCTGAGCTTAAAAACATTTCCTCCCAGCGCTGCCTGCCACAGCCCTTTCGTGCACAGGAGGTCAGGTACTCATTGCATGTTGCATCCCAGCAAAGTTCCTACTTCGCAGTTTTTATGAGTCGTATTGTTACTTCTTGATGGTCCTTTTTTCTAGATTGTGAATTCTATCATGTTCCATCCTCTAAGACTGTGTGCCTGGCACAGATAATATTTCTGGAAGAAAGGAAGGCAGACAGGAAGGGACCAAGCACCAATTTAAGTGACAAACTTTCCCTCCTAGTTGTTGATAGAGTTTAATATCCACATTCACGTTGGGGGGAATACTTTATTTCTTGGTATTTTCTTTATGTTGTGGTAAGGAACCTTACCGCTTTCACCATTTCTAAGTGTCCAGTTTGGTGGCATTAAGCACATTCACATTGTTGGGTAGACATTGCTACCATGGATCTGGCACACACTGAAACTCTCTACCTACTTAGCAATATCTCTCCATTTCCCTCTCCCCTTCACCCCTGCCATCCACCATTCTACTTTCTGTCTCTATGAGTTTGACTACTATAGGTACCTCATCTAAGTGGAAACAGACAGTATTTGTCCTTTTATGTCTGTTTGTTTGAGCATAATGTCTTTGAGGTTAATCCATATTGTAGCATGTATCAGAACCCTCATTTTTAAAGCAGGATCACATCCCATTGCATGCATAGGCCATATTTTATTTTTCCATTCATCCATTTATGGATGGATATTTTGGGTTTTTCCCCCCCACAGGAGGACATTGTTTTAAGTACTAAAATACATAATTCCCCATGTCATCTGGTAACCTGGGGACTGGCTAGAGGATTCCAACAGGGGAGGAAAATGTACTCCGAGGAATCACCTATGTGCTTGACAAACTCATCAGGAACGTGGGGACTTAGGAGGAAGAAGAAATGTTCCTGTTGGGCATGGTGGGCTTGACATGAAAAGGGTAATGAAGATGGGTGCCATAAATTTCAAATGAGATTAAATATCAAGAAATGGAAATGAGAGACACTCAATCCATTTCTTCTCTTCCCTTGTGATTGAAATGGAAGGATGGGATAATGAGTAGGGGCAGAAAAAAGTGAAACATCATCTAAGGTGAGACACTGGAGGAAAGGTAAGAAAAAATGGGGAAGAAAGGGGGTTTGACCACAGTCTAATAGGTGTCACACAGGGCACAGGAAACATATAATGTCAAAGCTAATCTGTCTTAATTCAAAGCCATTCTGCAGACTTTATACAGGAAGAGCCTTCAGGACTATAAAATCTGTGATTATCTACCCTGTAGTCCATGACCATACAAAGAAAGATTCCAGAGAATTCGGTGCCAATCCCTTATATTCAAAACTTCCTTCTTTTCAACTAGACTAGTTGGGGCTCTTTTCTTCTCCTTGACTTTTCAGTAGCTAGAAAAGAATTACTGAGCCTCATCCCATGAAAATCCCTCACGTGCCTGAATTCTTTCTCAGTTAAAGATTGGAACTGGATTAAGCTCTTTTCCCATAACGACTTCTTAGCTACAGTTTTCTAAGCCTTTAATGCCCTTTGAATTGTCAGCTCTAAGTGTTACTCCTGGGTTAAAGCAGGTAGGAATAGCCAGATTTGACTGTGTCCTGTTTGAAGCCAGTGTTGTCCCATTTCATGGTGTCAGTATCAGGCGAGGCCCGGCCTTGCTTTGGAGTGAGAGTGCACCATATTTCTGAAAGCATACCATGGACAGGACTCATTGCCTGCCCTCCCCATCCAGCTCCACCTCTCAGCCTAGAGGCAGAGAAAGCAACTTCCTGAGCTATTGCTGGCCGGAGATTGTATTACCTTTTTGGAAGTGTTGTTTTTTTTTTCTTTCTACTTCAGAGGTTCAGCACGTTGGCCCATTTCAAGTTGCCTCTGATCTTTAACCGCTGCTCTTCAGCCCCTTGAATTTATCTTTGGGGAGATTCCCACTGGTCACTCTGCAGAGCTCCCTCAGGCCAAGAAAGCCTCCCTAGCTTTGTTTCTGCTCACCCCTTGCCCTTCGGGGTGGCGAGGGGTCGGCTCTGGGCTGCGCCCCTTGTAGTCTGTTATTACTCGCAGGTGATTAGCAGGTGGCTTCTAAGCAGAAGGGAACATTGCCCCGGGCGCTGCTCTCCCATAGGCTCTTGCCATTTTGCTACAAAAGAGAAAAATGGAGCCTTTGAAGAGTGTCTATACACTATTCATGTGCTTAGAAAGAGAGGAGTGTCTATAAAATTCCAGGAACAGTGTTAGATTTTACTCAGTTATCACAGAGCAGAACTATCAGGTTATAGCTCGGATTGCTTTCGGAATTAAACAGAAGCAGTTGCCATGTCTAAGCACCTAGTCTTTTAGTAAAAGCTTATTTGAGAATTTCTCTCTAGATACTAATCCCCAACAAGTTGTACTCCAGTGAGATGGTGTCCAGGAAATACAGTAATCGGGGCTAGGCTAAGCCGTTCTTGAGGGGTTACTGGCTTCCTGACTGCACCAGCCTTCCCATTCTGCCCTGCATGCCCACCACTCATTGGGCCAGATGAAAGCCCTTCTCCACTTCAGTCCACCAGGCCTTTTTGTCACCTAACACTGCTACCTTTTTCAGGCTCCCCAGTGGAAATAGACATTTCTTTCAATATAGTGAGCTAAGGTTATCAGCATCTTTATACATTTTTTCACCCTGCATCTCTAAACGAATGCTGATGCTGCGAGTGCAATGTCCTCTCAGACCAAAAGAACCAAAAACCAAAAGAAAAAACAAAACAAAAAAACTAACCAGTACATTTTCCTGAGTTTTAAATGGCTGGTTTCTCTCCTATTATTTTAGGATGAAAAATAAAATTTCAAAAATAAACATAGCTGTGTGCTGTGATGCACGCCTGTAATCTCAGCTACTCAGGAGGCCAAGGCAGGAGGATCACAAGTTCAAGGTCGGCCTGGGCCACTTATCATGAGCCTGTCTCAAAATAAAAAATAAAAAGGGTAGGATGTAGCTCAGTGGTACAGTGCCCTGGGTTTGATCCCCAATACTGAAAAAAAAAATAGGAGGAAGCATAAATTTCTCTCTTCCCCTGCCAGATAAACATTACTAAACCATTTGATATTTGGAGTGGAGACCTGTAAGAGCAATGTGAAAGAGTAACTTTCCCACGGGTGTTACCAGCTTTTCCTGTTGGAAGCTGCTTGTGTTAAGTCACTGATTGTGTTGCAGTGTAGGCCAGAGAATCCCTCTGCCTCCTCAGCTCCTTGACTCTGGGTCTAATTTTCATTCAGCTATGAACATGCGATGTGTCCCTTGGCACCACCGGGGCCCAGTTCTTCAGTTTCCCACTTGTGTCAGACCTGCAGAGCAGAGCCTCCGGGACAGGGCCCTGGCACTCTGCATTTTGAGCAAGTGCCAGGGGTGCCTCTTTGGGCCCAGCGAGTCTGGGAGACACTAATCTGTGCATTGTTGCTTCTTGCTCACAGTGCTGTGCTTGCTTCCAGGGCTGTCTGGGGCGGGTGGGCTGTGTGTGGAATAGCTTCCGCAGCAGCCTTCTTTTCCTGCTTGGCTTAGGTTGTTTTGTCCCAAGGGGGATCTTGAATGCTGAGCCGCAGGCCCACTTTGAATGAACCAGGAAAAGAAGGAGCCTATTTAAAACAAAACAAAACAAAACAAAACACACCAACCCCCACCCTCCAACACACGAAAACCTCAGGAGCGTGTTCTCCTTTATTTGAGAATAACCTTAGAAGGTATAAAGTTGGACTCTTCCTCAGGGTGACCGCTTCTCCCTAGCTTGTCTCAACATGTTTTATATGACAACAATCATAAGGGCTGTTCAGCCACCCTGTGGAAGTCACAAAACCAAGTGGGTTCTTTGTTTCCCTGCAGGAGAACTACGTGCGGTTCCTATTGCCTGATAAGGTGGCTCAGAAAAGTGACCTATTTCAATGACCTGGAAATCTTTCTTGAGTATAATCCTCTAGATAGTGGTAGATGATAGAGAAGAAAATCAGGGAGCTTTGGGGTGTGCCGCAGAGAGCTGCTGAATGTAAATATACATAAGGAAGACAGCACACGTTTATTATTTATTAAACGAGGCAGGCTGGGCACTGAGGAACCATTGAAAACTATGTCTTGGGCACATAATAGAGTTTGGATTTTCTCCCCTCACCCTGGGTGCCTTCCCTGTTTGCCCAAGTCGCCTTGCCATACATAAAACCCAAGCTGGGGCTGCGAACTATCAACAAGAACAAAAAGCCATGACATTAGTCTTTCGTATATTTGCAACACTCTTTGGATTGCCATGGCAACAATAGTTTTTAATTACGGGGAGCCGAAATGATAACTTGTATATCAGATGTGGCTCACTTTTCCCTGTGGACAAAACTCTGATTTGAGAGAAGCTTTGTATGTGGATTTTCCTTCTAGGCTGGATTTTATTATCTGCTCTAGCAGACAGCTCTTTTGCTTATGGAATGAACCAGAAGGAGCTGAAGTACTGGCTGAAGGGGCTGCTGGACAGAGGCCCTTGTGGCGATGAGCTGGACCTTTTTGTCTTGGAGACAGCCTGATGTACTGAGCACTGTGCATTTAAGAAGCCAGCGAGTCGCTGCTCTCTTGAGGGCTGCTTTCGGCTTGCCCTTCAGACCACTGGAAACCTGCATGTTAGGATAGAGACTCGCATGAAGTATCATCTGGTAATCATCCTTGACAACACTCAGAATTATGCTGGGGGACAAATAAGTAATCCCATTGCTGTAGCAGTCATGGAAATACACAAATAACAGCAGCTCTCCTGGCGGGGCGATGGAGGGGAAGACAGGACAGTGCACCTTCCCACCTGTTCCCCCTGCCCTTTATTGCTGATCCTGCTTGCTCACTCTTTGAATTTCCCTTCTGGTTTGGAGGGAGGACTCCATTGGAGGGAGGACTCCACTGTCTCTGAATATTTCTGGGCTCCCTTATTTTGAAAGCTCTTGCAAAGCTAAATAATCTCCTCCGTGGGTAAACATAAATCATTGTCCACCTTCTTTGCTCCTTGAGTAGACCTTTTGATACATTCATTAATTACGACCACTGCCTGGTGGCGCAGTGTGGCTGAGTCACCGCCATGAGCATCTTTCTTGAAATGTCCCACTTCTGACACTGAGCCCTAAAATCCAATTCAGCGTTAAAGAGGCCCTTCTTCTTTGAGATGGACAGCCAGATGGTAGCAAGCCACGAAGGAGGGCTAGAGAAAGAGGGCAATACGTGGCATCTTGTCCATAAAACCTGGCGCAACTGTTTCTAATCTTGGGCAACCCCAGAATAGGATCTGGATTCTCTGCTCAGTAGATTCGCCGGCTCTACCAGCAGCCAGTTAATCACAGTGCCAGCATTTGAAGGCCAGTGTGCCATGCAGAACTGTTTAGTACCAGGCACCCGCTTCTGATTTCTAATCCTTTCCCACATTATTTTTAAAAAAGAAAATGAAGAAAGTCCCAATTTTTGGTAAATCTTGCTTAACTAATGACACAGTTCACTGTGTTTGTTTTGTTTCCACATTCAGGAAGCTTTGTGGCTATGATTTTGATTTTGGAGTTTGAGCATGTTAATTAAGCCTTTGTATGAAAGCAGAGGGGTTCTGTTTCTTGTTTGTTAGTTTAATAAGATTTTGTGTTAAGAATGGCACTGAGAATCTGTCAGAATTAGCTTGGCTGCATATGTGTAGCTCAGTGCTTTGAGACCCTTGAAATGTCTGTTTTTAGGACATCAGCAGGGGGCTAATGAAAAGGCTTTGTTGATTTTAACGAATTGCAAGCCACTGTAGCCAAAATAAATATAATCTGCTTTTTGGATTAGTTGTCACAGATGATTTTACCTACTAACAGTGATTAAAGAACCCGAGTGGACCAGAAGCATAGCTGCTCTCTGGTGACGCTTGCTAAAATAGCAATAAACACAAGTAAATAAAGACTTAGGGCATTAGTTATCTTTAATAAACAGTGACACCAAATATACAGTGTGCAGGCGGAAGGGGTGGGAGTGGAGGCTTAGGGAAGATCAGGTGTCAAATAACTGTATGGTGCACACCAGTGTGGCTCTTGCTGCTGTACAAAAAGCAGGCAATTATTAAAAATATACTAAAGAGCTTGCTGGTAGTGTTCATAGGTTGTGCCTCATTAGGAAGTGGTTAGAAATCTGGGGCCGGCTCTTCGTTTCCGGCTACCTCTCCAAAGCCAATCAGATCGAT
This sequence comes from Glis glis, assembly GCA_004027185.1. NCBI lineage: Eukaryota > Metazoa > Chordata > Mammalia > Rodentia > Gliridae > Glis > Glis glis. Next base: position 36,758 of record PVJS01004557.1, read on the forward strand.
TCGTTGCCCTTCTGCGCTTATCTTCCCTTGGACTCTGGGACCAGAGTTGAAATCCTGCAACTATAGGATTAGAGTATGAAAATGAAGGAAAAGTTAATTACTTGTGTAATTATTAACCTTCTTGCTGCGGTAATTCTACCCAGTTAATGGATAGGAGATCAACACTGTATCCTTCCCTGTATATTTCTATGCCGATGAATAGAATGGCTTACCCCAACCCATGAATGTAATCCTTACCTTTATTTCCCGGAAGTCTCAGAATGGGTTACTGCTGTACTACAACCCAAAGATGGAAAGGTTGTGACTGAAACCCTCTGAGGCAGGGCATGTGAGTGTCTGCTGAGAGATGCCTTCCATGGTCAGAAATGTCATCAAATGTGAGAAGCTATGGTTTCTCCCATTATTTTTTAATTTTATCAAGAGTTTCAAATAATGTTGTAGATACTTAATCACTGACGAGAAAGCAAGTGACAAGCAGTGCTTTCCTTAGCTCCTTTCCCTCCTGCAGGCAGATACAATTGTGTTTGTTTACAGATGCAGAAACTGGTGTGCCCAAAGCCCAGGAGCAGGTCACAGAGACACCCAGCAATGGATCAGTGGCCTTCCAGAGCCATGCATAACCCGGGTGCCAGTGACACTGTTGACTGGCCCAAAGCAGCAGGGGCCCACTAATAGTTTCAAAGATTATGGTCATATGCCTTCAAGAACTAATAGTTGTCATGTACTAAGGTCCTTCCATGTGCCTTAGGCATTGTGCTAAGTGTTTCTACATAGCATGCCATTTGATACCTTACGACAAATCTCTTTATCCCATAAATATTTATTGAGCCATGCTCAAGTACCAGGCTCTATCTTAAAGATACAGCAGGGAATAAAATCAATGTAAATTCCTGTCCTCTTGAAGTTTCTGTTCCACCGAAAGCAGTTAAGACAATAAACACAATAGATTAAAAAGCCACCATTATATTAGGAGGAGCTCAGTGTTGTGGAGAGAAACAGTTGCCTGAAGAGCGGTTCTAAGAGAGGTGAGGAGCGGTTGAGCATGGGAGGTCCAGTGGAGACTTGACGAAGTGAGTGAACAGCGAAGAGTGCAAAGGGAAGAAGTACAGTGGCCTGGAAAAGGAGCGAGCATGCGTGGAAGAGCAGTGGGCAGGCCAGGAGGGAAGGAAGAGCAGCGGAAGTCAGAGACAAGGAGACACCAAGGCTGTAGGACTTTGTAGCCCGCTGTCAGGACTTTGTTCTTTACTCTTGGGAAGATGGGAGGCCCTTGGGGAGCTTTAGGCAGATGAGTGACATGTGATATCTGTCACATCCTAAACCCTAAAAGAGAGGGACATTATCCTCATTTCACGAACGGAGCCCAGAGGGAGTGCTAAGTTCAGGCACGTACCTGCAAAAATTCACCATGTGAGGAGGAGGCAGAGAGAGCACAGTCTAGCTCCTTGACATGACCGCTGCTCTGCGCCCACTGATGAAGGATGCGCCTGGTGACCTTCATGATGTCTCTCTTACCATCAAATGGGAAAGCTCCTCCACTCTGCCTTTTAAATGATAACCTTTGAATGTCTGGATTCAAGGTCAGGCAGTAACTGGACCCTTCAGGACGCCATTTGCAACACTAAGCTCAGTTTCCAAATGAGACGGCAGAATATGGGGAAATGTGTAGACTGGGTAGGACTGTTGGAGGTCATATGAGCAGGCGGTGTGGGACTGGGTTTTGAATCTAATTCTGCGGCCATGCTCCGAGTCTTGAGCCTCACTCATGGCATCACTGCCTCCACAGCCATGGTAACTTTTATTTTATTTTATTTTTTTATTTTATTTTTTATTTATTTTTATTTATTTATTTTTTTTGGAGCGGTACCGGGGATTGAACGCAGGGGTGTTCTACCTCTGCGCTACACCCCCGGCCCTATTTTTTTTATGCTTTATTTTTGAAACCGGGTCTCACGAAGTTGCGGAGGGCCTCACTAGGGAGGGAGGGAGGGAGGGAGGGAGAGAGAGAGAGAGAGAGAGAGAGAGGAGAGAGGAGAGAGACAGATCGATTGCGCGCACACGCATGCGCGCTGAGGTTGGCCGCGAACCCGGATCCTCCGGTCTCCGCCTCCCAAAGTACTTGGATTACAAGCGTCCGCCACCATGCCCGGCATATTTTATTTTATTTTATTATTATTTTTGTGGTACTGGGGATTGAACCCAGGAACATTCTACCTCTGAGTTATTCCCCCAGCCCTTTTTTTGTTTTGTTTTTGTTCTTGAAAAAGGGTCTCACTAGGTTGCTAAGAGTCTTGCTATGTTGCTGAGGCTGTCCTTGAACCTGCGATCCTCCTGTCTCAGCCTCCCTAGTACTGGGATGACAGGCATGTGCCACCATACCCAGCCAGTAGTAACTTTAGACGCCAAAATGCATTCACCATATGCAGAGAGTGAGATGCCCAGTGACCTTCTCATGCAGCTCCTTCCCTATCTTCCTCCTCCGTGATCCAAGAGAGACCATCGGGCAGATAGCCAATTACCTACAAATGCTATTGCAACCCTGTATCTAAGGAAGGCAGCAGTGGACTAACCAACACGGTTTTGCATGGAAATAGTCTTTGGGGAATTGTTCTTAGATTTCATTTATCCTTGGGAATCTATTTTCTAAATCCTATAAAATCCCATGAGGTAAGATAGATCTCATTGTCCATCAGTTATAGTCTATTCTGTCTTGTTTCTTTCATGGTGGGTTTGAAAGGTAAATAGGCATCTTTCAGTATTCTCAAGTTATTCTTACGATGAATGTGAAAGGCCATGTCCAGGCAGACAAATACTGGGATACAACTGTGCATACGGACAAGTTGACACGTGTGTATACACACAACCAGAGTTCTCTGTTTTCTAGGTCTTCTGCGTGGGTCTGACCTAAGTTAGTTACCTTGGACCACTCTGGTTAAAGGATTTGAATCATTACACTCTCTTTGGTGAAGAGTCATGCCTTGCTGGGGTTAATAGCAAGTTCTGCACAGGCCTTTATAGCGAAGATTTTACTTCCAAAATCTTAAGCATTTCAATGGACTAAATAAACAATAGTCAGTAGCATAAACACAGCATTGCTATTTTCTTTCTCTAAATAACCTTGCATTTCAACCTCATATTTTCCACCAAGGAAACACTGCTCTGTGAATGAATGATCTATATCTATATCTATCTATAGCTATATCTGTATACACACACACACAACTTCAGCCTGCTTCAGCAAAAGTTTTTCCCCAGTGTATTTCTAAAGTTCTCATATACTGTAGTTTTATCTTTTCATAGGGTTTATGCAGCTTCAGCCACCATCTCCCTAAATAACATAACAAGATGCCAGCAGTACTCCATCTTAGACTTATTAAAATAAAATTTAATACAGGTGCTCTGTTCATTTTCCATGGAAGTCTTACTTGGGTGTCTGGTATTTTGAAATAAGAGGAAGTAATTATCTTGTTATACTGCCCTATACTGACAGGTGGGACGGACCCGAGCAAAAGCTTGGTTCTGCTTAAAATTCAAATTAACACCGGGGTCAGCGCTGTGGTGGTATAGAAACATGATATTCCTCCTCCATGTGAGACTAATTCGGGTGCGGAATGTGAGTTGCCCTTGTCTGATTTCTAGAGAAGGGGCTAGCTATGGTGATCGGCTGTTTGCTTTTTCTTTGCTTTCTTTAAGAGAAGAATAAAAAGAATGTATTCTGGTTTGGTGAGTTATTAAAGAAGCAAGCTGTTTACTAGAAAACATTGTTAACCTAGCAACGGGTTTATACTGGTTGGTGTTCACATTTCAGAGCCGCTTCTCAGCCCAAGCACCAATGTTCTAGCTGTGTGCTTAGACTCCTCGCCAAAGCCTTTGAAATAAGATGTTTCTCCGCTTAGACCCCAAAGGGCTGCTCCTAAAATTATTAATGTTTTGATAACTTGAATGTAAAGGTGTCAGTACCTTGTGAGTGGCATTTTCTCCACACAGGGAGAAACTAGCATCCTTTGTTGAGCAGGTGTTTGGGAATTAGCAAACCCTTGGCTGTAGGAGAAAGAGCACGGAACTAAGAGCAGAGCAAATAAGCATGTGGGGCTCATCTTTGTGGTCCTCAAAGTTAGGGTGCGCTGAATTCCATCGCTTCCTTAGTGGCTAGACATAAATACCTTTATTCTGAAATGAAACCATTAGAGAAGGAAGCAAATTTACACCATTTGAGACCAGGATAAAAATGTACCATCTATTTAAGTATTATCACTAATATTGTTTGTAGTTCATAAAATGTTATTCATTTGATACTCTTTAAGTCTGTGATACAGATAGTTTAAGCATGATTATCCTCATTTATTAATAAAGACCAGAGTTTAATTGGTATCTCTAGAGTCATAGATCTTACTCTGATTTTCAGATTATCTGACTTGAAATATAAGGCTTTTTAAATTACATAACATTGACTTTTATAGATTATTTTTCTTTTTGGCTGACACTCTGCATTATGAAAATATTTTAATCAAAAGTACAATCAGTTGATCATGGAAATTTGACTTAGGGAGAAGTCTTCTTAGCTGGTTATCATCATCTTTTTAAAAAAATCTCATAGTGAGAAAGTTAAGCAATAATATAGGACAGAAAGAAGACAGGAAGAGGATTTGATGAAATTTGAATGTCAGGAGTAAATTGAGCATATAGTATATCTATATAGAGAAGCATATAGTTTCTAGAACTGTAGAGAAAAAATTTTCACTTTGTGTTACCCTTACATATAGGTAACAAATAATAGGATCTTTTCCCCCCACCAATGTACAGAGTTGAGGAAGGATGAAATGATAGAGAAAGGTATTTTGAATGAGATGGCAGGTCACATATTGTTTTTCCAAATTATGTGGACCTGCAGATGATTATTTTACATTTTGAATGAAAGAACATAAGAATTGGGGGTGTTTAGCATAACCTTAAAAGTCTGTCTCTGAAGACAGGTATTTTCCCAGGAGTAAACAAAATTAACCATCCCAGAAGCTGATGTTTGGAACAGAATTCCAAATGCCTGTAAATTTGGCAAAACATGTTCTAGCATCATTTAAAAATAACAACTTTAAAGGGCTTATAAATAAAGACATAAAAGGCATTTTGACATTTAATATGAAAACAGCATTTTGATGAACTGGGTAAAAATGAATCATAGACATATGGATTACATATTTCTTATAGTGTGCCTGAGTTTTAAAATTGAGGCAGTGGAAATCTGGCAAAATATTTTTGGGGAATTTGCTATATATGCTATATTTAAAAAGAGGTGAAGATGAACTCCAGACTGCTATGATTGCTCATGACATTGAATTTGATAACTTTTAATTTGCGTAAAAGAAATTCTTGTGAAATAGCTCAATCTGTCCATGTGTTGTAGAAGCAAGGGGTTGGGGTTGGAGACAGTGTATACCAATTCCTTTGATCATGTAATCAATCACCACACTTATTTCCTGGTGCTTGTTGAATGCCAGGCTTTGTACTAGATGCTGGGATGGCTTCTAAGATGGCTAAGGTGGACCCTACTCTCATGGAAGGGACATACTGTGGTAGGAAGGGGCTCACAAATTTCCGGGTACTAGAAACTCCAAGTACTTTGGGATACGCAAAGGAGATTGTTTAGAGTATTTACTGTGTGCTAGTCACTGTGCTAACCACTTCATGTTCATCTTTTAGTGGAATTGTTTAGATCTCTATAAAACAGGGATTATTTTCCTGCATAATGGATGAGGAAGCTGACAGCACATCAAAGTGTGTAGATTCAGGGACTTGTTAGGCGGCAATACAGTCAGCTATGTTGGTGGCTCCCACTGTGTTCAAGGTGGAGTATAGTGTAGTTGCTGTGCCTTGACTCCAGCTGCCCCAGGTTTCCTTTAACCAGCAGACTGAGGCAGAAATGATTTGTTTTTCCATTTCCATACCTCAGTGGTAGGCAAGCCCAGCAACTTCCACTTTTGTGGTATTAAAAGCCTTGAGTCACCTATAAAAGAAAAAAGTCCAGTTACCTTGCAGGAGAGACCATGTAGACTGTAGAGGGACATGGGGTAGAGACCCCGAAGCTACAAGGAACGGCAGGTAGGGTGGGAGGTAGGAGATCCAGCCAGCCAAGCATCCCAGTGGAGCCAGCATCCAGCCAGCAAGCCAGCTGGATGCAGCCACACGAGTGGCCATCAGTGAGATTGAGAAGAAGAAGAAGAGTCCAGCTGAGCCTAGCCCAGAGTGTCACCTTGTGAACAAATTATAGCTAAGAAGTTTGGGGTGCTCGCTTATATGGCAAAAGGAGACCGAGGCAGTCGCTTCATGGGATTTGAACCCAAGTCACTCTGATGTTTTTTCTCAGTGTTTTTGTTCATGAGCTGGGGGCGGGGCATAGAGGATAGGATCCAGTGATCTTTGAGCTCCTGTTCAAATGAGCTGCATCTGACAGGGCTGAATCATGAAAGAGAAGAAGTTAGATGACATTTTACTTTGTACTTTAGAGGAAAAGAGAAAAATGCCAGTGGTGGGATCCATCCACAGGGCCTCCGTGCCGCCTGTACCTCGTGTGTATGAAATGGAAGGAACACGAGCAGGTGTGCGACAGTTCTTGTTTCTGATCCTCTTCCTGGGCAAATGCCATGTCAATGTTTGCATTGACTTTATTTGGAATTATCAAACTCATAACCGAGGCAAATGAACTCCTGCCTTCCACTTGGGGACTTATAAACTCAGCACCAAGAGGAGCTTTAAAAAGTGCACAAGTGCAACCCGCACACGCACGTGGGGTATGCGCCGAACAGTGACAGGAGACAAAGGTGATCAAAACGTGTGGAGCAGGGCAGCCCGCAGCGGTCGGGGTGAGTCGGGGGTCCCTGGCTAGTAACACAGGGGAGCACTTGAAAAGATCATTTTCCGGCAAGTCCACGTTTGAAGTGATGTCATCTTTTTTATTCTCTCAACTCAATTGCTTCTCTGAAGCTCACGCTATCCATTCTGATGAGGAGCGCGGATGTGACATCAAAGGTGAATACTTGAGTTGAGGCTGAAAGGGAGAGGAAGGTGGGTGGGCGCGTGCACACACGCACACAGTGGTAGAGAAAGAGAACCACAAATGACTAAAAGTTCTTCAAAGTAGGACATAAAGGAAAATAGCCGTCTTCCTCCCCTGACGGATAGTTCACAGGATTGCTGAAAGTTGGGATGTGTGTGGTCACGCTGCATACCAAGGAGGGTGCTGCCGCTGGCTGTTTCCTTTGGAAGCTTGGGATGGTCAAGTTTGTGCAAAAAGGCCACGGTGCCCCACTAGCACTTCCGGGGTACGCAGCAAGCCCCTGATTTTCTGAAGTAGCTACTGCTGGATTCTTTTCTCGGCATCACCAGATGTGGCCTGGCCGTGTTCTTTGTCTAATTTCCCTTTGCACACTCTCCTGAGTGGCTCTACTCCTGCATTCTGTGTACATAGTACCATAACAACAGTTCACATTTCTCTTTATAAGTATATATTTCACTGTGTTTTTTTATTTTTGTACTGAGATTGAACCCAGGACCATTCTACCTTGAAACCACACCCCCAGCCCTATTTTATTTTTTATTTTGAAACAGGGTCTCACTAAGCTGCTGAGGCTGGCCTCAAACCTGCGATCCCCCTGTCTCAGCCTACAAGTACTAGGATTATAGGCTGTGCCACTATGCCCAACTTCAATGGGATTTTTTTTTATGGTACTGGGGATTGAACCTAGGGGTATTCTACCTCCAAGCTACATCCCCAGCCCTATTTTAATTTTTATTTTGAAACAGGGTCTCCCTAGGTTGTTGAGAGTTTCACTACTTGCAGAGGCTGTCCTTGAACCTGCGATTCTCCTGTCTCAGTCTCCCAAGCCCTGGGATTACAAGCGTGCGCCACCACGCCGGGCTTCAATGGGGTTTTTAAAAGCTAAATTGGCCGTTTTGGGTTGGATGGCACAGTGATTTACTTTCATATCAATGCAGTCTGTGTATTGAAAGAGTAGGTTTGTAATCTTTTTTTCAAATAGTTTTTTTTAGACTTTTATTGGTGTATTGTAATTATACATCATGGTGAAGTTCAAGGTGATAAAAACATGCATGTAGACAGCATTTGCTGTACTTCCCTCTGAATCCCGACTGCTCCTCCCCTTTCCCTGAACATAGTAGTAAGATTGGTAGTGAAACCGTATATAGACATAGCATTATTTGAACTATTTCCTTCATCAGTTCCCCCCATCCCCTTGCACTATTCTACTGGTTTCTCTCCTCATTTATCTAACGTCCCTTTTGTTTTCTATTTTTTCTCTAGATTCCACATATGAGAGCAAAAAGGCTTTACTCTCTGAAATTGGTTGACCTCACTTAGCATAATATTTTCTCACTCTGTCCATTTTCCTGCAAGTTACATAATTTTGTCCTTCCTTATGCCTGCGTAAAACTCCACTGTGTGTATAGACCACATTTCCTTTATTCATTCCTCTGTTGAGGGACAGCTAGGTGGGTTCCATAATTTGGTTATGGTGAATTGTGCTGCTGTAAACATGGGTATGCATGTATCCCTGTAGTATTCTGACTTGAATTCTTTTGGAAAGACGTGGAGAAGTGGTTTGCAATCTTTGTGTTCGCTGTTCTTGTGCTCCACCCCATTAGCATCCTCCTTGAACATGATAGAATGTGTGGCTGTTGTTCTCAATGGTGTCTGAAGTCCTGGCAACACGTTTGGCCTCTTTGTACCATGCAAAGAGTGCAAGAGCAAGGAGCTGTCTGGCTCTGGCAGATCCTTGTAGAAGCTGAATGGAGGTGGCCCTGCTGTTTTATCTTCTCAGTCTTCTCCACCGAGCCCACTGATGCATGGCCCAGAGTTTCCTGGGTAACCAGCACCCACCGATGAGCACTGTTGCTTTGAGAGGAGGTGTGGCAGGCTCTAGCAGCCACACCCAGAGGAACCAAGTAAATGGAGGAGATTCTGGGAAGCTTCCATCTTTACCAATGGACATTTGAGGGAGAAACTTGGAAAGTGCACATACTTTTGCACACCATAGTGACTAATTTCTTCAACCAGTATTTAGATTTTTCAAATTAAGGGATGGGAATTAGAACTTTGAAAATAAATCCTCCTGTCTCAGAGCCTAGGATTTGTGGATAGGGTAAAGAAAGAGGAGAAGGGCATGCTCCCTGTCACCTGCCTGTTGGTTATGGTGGCCAGTGCCTGATAGGCTGCATTAGGGCCTAAGAGTCAGTGACCTCCTGCATCTGGTCACCACGGCCATTCTGTTTCCTGGAGTAGCAGGGACATTAGCGCTGGGCACCCTTGTGGCTTGGCAGAAGAGGTATCAAGGGTTAATGTGCCGGAGAGCAAACCGTTTGCACTGCTGGTTAAGTGAGCCCTTTTGGAAATTGTGCAATTCAGTTTTTTAGTCATTTCAGCTGACAATTAGACATGTTTACATGGTCAGAGTCCTGTTTTGTACTGAGCCATTTTATGTGAAAGCTCCTTCTGAGAGAAGCTGAAAAGTTTTAGAAAATTGCAGGGCTACTAATGGTTTGAAAAATGACCTTTTAGCAGTGGTTTAAATTACAGTGGGGAGAGAGAGAGCATTTTTATAAAGTAACATTTTATTTTGTTGGTGTAATAAAGCTCATGTAATAATCAATATTAAATATGCAATACTGTGTGGAACCAAGTACACATGGGTATGCCTCTAATACTAATAAAAACCCCAGAATTTTCCCCTTCAGGAAACATTACAAATATTTGTTTATTAATCCCCCATGTGAGAGCTGAGATTAGAACTCAAGCTTTAGCCTGCCAACAAATTCTCTTCATCCTCTGATGGTAGAAGAGCACATGGAATAACAGCGTAGGAGGATACCATAAAGCTTTTTTAAAAAGGAGAGGGGAGTTGATATGATTTTTTGGGACTTGAAATAGATTTTTCTGGTCTAAGACCTATTGGAAGAAACTGGCTCTGTGTTGTCATTTCTATCTGCAAATATAGCACTGTCGTTTGCTGTTATTAGTATAGAAATAGAATGCATCGATTCTTTGTTTTTCTCCTCTTCCTAATTCCTCAGGATATATAAATGAGGACCTTTCAAAGTCATAAAAGGCTAAAAATTGTGCAACTCCCACTTTAATGATGATGATAGCTAATTTCTCAGGCTTCCTTAAGGCTTATAATTATCACTAATAGCAATGACGTACAGTGTATAGAGCTTTATACATTGTAAAGCACTTACCATGTGTGTTATATCATTTGATAGTCATAACCACCTTTTGAGGTAGACAGGGAAGATGTTTTTATTCCTGTCTTAGAAATAGGAAACTTTCAGCTTGCTTGAGGAATTCTCAAGGGCTAAGCAAGTAAGCTTGGGGCAAGTTCAGCATCAGCTTGAACCCAAGTCTCCTGACTTCAAAGCCATAATCCACTCAATTGTGTGGAGCAATAATGACACATTTTTTAAAATCCCTAAATATTAAATATAATGTCATATAAAGTTCCTTTTTTTGACATCAATGGAAAAGTATAAATATGAAGGATGTATATATGCACATCTACATACATATATATACACATTAACAGTGTGTGTATGTGTCTTTGTAGTACCAGATGGGCACCATCATGAAGTTTTTTCTTTTTTTCATGATACTCGGGATTGAACCCGAGGGCATTCTACTTCTTAGCTACCCACCCAGCTCTATTTTGTTTTTTATTTTGAAACACAGTCTTGCTAAATTGCTGAGACTGGCCTCAAGCCTGCGATCCCTCTGTCTCAGCTTCCCAAGTACTGGGGTTACAGGTGTGCACCACCACACCTGTCATAGTTTTAAAATAATTACTATAGTACCATTAGTAGTATAGGACTGAACATATAGTGGGTACTTACTTAATATAATATAATTATATATCATTTACAAGTAGAAATAAAACTACAAATGTGATTGTGGAGATATATATATATATATATATATATATATATATATAAAACAATTTTACTCTAATGAACATATGTGTCTATCTTCCAGATATTTAAAAAATATAAGTGCAGGCAAAGATAGGCGTTGACATTGCATGGTCCTAGAATTGAATCCTACTTCTGCCACATGCAAATGACTGTAAGACTTTGAGCAAAATAATGTCCTTTTTGTCCTTCACGTTTGTGTGAATGTGTGTGTGTGTGTGTGTGTGTGTGTGTGTGTGTGTGTGGTGCTGGGGATCAAATCCAGGGCCTCGCACATGCTAAGTACTACCTCTATTAGCATCGGCCGGCCCTTGTTTTCTTTTTTAATACACTTTATGTTTTCAGACAGTTTTGGATTCCCAGCAAAATTGAGTGGAAGGCACAGAGAGTTCCCATATACCCACTTCCCCCACACATACCCAGACTTCCCCATTATCTGCATACCCCACCTGAGTGGTACATTTGTTACAGCTGATGAACCTATATCAGTGTCACTCTGAGCCACAGTTTGCAGAAGGGCTCTCTCTTGGTGGTGTGCGTTCCATGGGTTTGGGCAAGCGTATAATGACATTTATCTAGTTACAATATCACACAGAATAATTTCATATAAAATAGTTTCACTACCCTAAAAAGTCTCACTGCTCCACCTATTCGTCATTCCCCTCCCCTGTGGCAACCACTGGTCTTTTTATTGTTTCCATGGTTTTGCCTTTTCCAAAATGTCATACAGTTGGAATTAGACACTGTGTAGTTATTTCTGATGGATTTCTTTCACTTACTGTATGCACTTAAAGCTCCTCTATGTCTCTACAAGGCTTGACGGCTTGTGTCTTAAGCACCGAGTTGTAGTGTATTGTATGCTTGTACCACACTTTATCCACTCATCTATTGATGGACATCTTTGTTGCCTCCAGATTTGGACAACTATAAATAAATATACTATAATTTACCCATGTACTGTATTTTCTTACAGGCATAAGTTTTCAACTTTAATATGCTTTTCCCAAGCCTGTGTTGTTTGTTTTATGCAACTATAAAATGACAGTTGTAGCCAAGCTTGGTGGCGCACGCTTATAATCCCAGTACTTGGGAGGCTGAGACTGGAGGATCTGGGTTTGCAGCCAGCCTCAGCTACTTAGTGAGGCCCTCCGCAACTTAGTAAGACCCTGTTTCAAAAGAAAGAATAAAAAAAAATAGGGCTAGGCATGTAGCTCAGAGGTAGAATGTCCCTGGGTTCAATCCCCAGTACTGCAAATAAATAAATAAATAATAAATAAATAAATAAATAAATAAAATGACAATGGAAAGATAAGATGAAGCATATTGACTAATTCACTGCCAAATAAATGTGTATAAAGTATATCCTGTGGAAAAATCATTCAATAGATGAATACCACTGCAATAAACAAAAGCAATAGATGTATAGAGGTGCCATTTATGTAGAAGTGCATAGTTGAGTATTTGCTTATAGCCTCCCTATTTTCTTAGTAGCGATCTTTGTACCCCATCATCCTCAGGGCTCAGTTCATTTCAAGGTGGGTAGGTGAGTTTTAGTAAAGCAACAGTCCTGTTAAGGAGTGCCTCACCTCACACATTTGGTGTCCTCCAGACCTCTCGAGTCTGCGTATAGTCAGCGAGGTATAATGCATATCGCTATAACAAGGAAAGCATTGTCTGCCCCATTCCCTGACATCAAGAGTATAATAGCCTTCTGTCTAACTTCCTCAGTGGTGTCCTAGTTATTAGAAATGCCACATTTTCATCCTCTATCCAGTCCTATGACTTGTGCTGAATTGATGTGAATTGCTTTTGGAAGGACAAAGCCTCTGTGACAATACAGTGAAAGTTTCAAGGAAGGCAATGATGACGGATTTTTCTTTAATTCATTGGTGTGCTTGTAATAAAACTAATGAATGGAAATGACTGAACATTTCCAATTAGCTGCATATAGTAAAATCCTAAAAATAATTAGTGGCTGAGATGGTGTGTAGTTATTTTAAAATACTGTTTCTAGTTTGTGAGGATCTTGGTTTCATTTGCTTTGGAATCAAGCCATGTGGAAAAGAGAGAAAAACCTACAGTGTGTGTGTGTGTGTGTGTGTGTGTGTGTGTGTGTGTGTGAGAGCAGAGCTTTTGTATCTCCATGCAATAATACAGTAATTGATAGTAGCTAATGGTTTTAGTACTTTATAGTTTAATGAAGTTTTATTTAACATTAACTTGTTCCTCACATCAACCTTGGAGGTTAGCACTTTTATTATATTTACTTTAATAAGGAAATAGGCTGTGCATGTTGAAATTACACCTTCAAACTTACATAGCTAATAAGAAAATCAGAGAGTTAAATCAGGTCTTATGACTCTAAATCCAGTGCTCTTTGTTCTGTTCCACATTCATGTTTCTGGTATATTTTGTTTTTTGTTCATGTGTTTGTTTTGTTTATTGTTTTCCTTCCTTCCTTCCTTCCTTCCATTCATCCATCTATCCTTCCATCCATCCATCCATCCATCCATCCATTTTTGTGTGTGTGTGGTGTTGGGGATTGAACCCATGTCCTTGTACATGCTAAGCAAACACTCTACCACTGAGCTACACGTCTATTCCTTTCTATTTTTTATTTGAGACAGGATCTTGCTAAGTTGCTCAAGCTGGCCTCAAACTTGCAATCCTCCTGCCTCAGCCTTTCAAGTAGCTGAGATTACAGGTGTGTGCCACCACACTTTGCTTGATAATTTCATTTTTAAACAAGCCTATAGCACTTTACTGCATTAAAGGTTTAATCATGCCTGACCCCAGATTGCAGTTTAACAAATGGTTGTTTGCTAATACTTGCTGAGTGCCTACTGCATTAGGTTACTGGTATAGATACTGTGCTTTGTTCTAGGGTGTCAAAAATAAATTGGGGCAGGCCCTTATCCTCAAGGAGGGAAATACATAGCTAGGTAGTTTCAGTTCTTTGCAGTCTAGTTTCCATGTTGTTATGCTTTGATAACTCATACCACGAGGGGACTTATGGTGCTCCGACTTTCTTAGACAGAAGGGCAATGGAGTTTTTGGTGAAAACTGGAATCATGTGAATCTGGACCACATGTGTTATTTATTTTTTCTTGATTGAGACTTTATCACTGACTTGTAGACTATGATATTACTCACATGTACATTTATCTTACTGGATCATATTTATCATTACCTTCATTTTAGCAATGAGAGGAGTCTAAGGGGTTGGGGATACCGCTCAGTAGTGTGCCACTTGCCTAGCATGTGAGAGGCCCTGGGTTCAATCCCCATCACAGCAAAAGAAGTAGAGATGAAGAGTTGAAGGCTGGACAAAGTCAGGACCTTGGGCCTCACTTTCCTTATTGATAATGTGATCTAATTGAATGTTTCTCAGAATTTCTGCCCAGGTATTTCAAAAGCACCGGTCAGGGAATATGTATGTGCAATTCACGAGGCGCTGGTATAAAATAACTAGTAGCAACAAGCACATTTGTTTTTCAAATCTCTGCCTTATTTTTAGTCTGTAAATTTTGCATTCTACTCCATAATGTATGTTTTAATAAAAAAAAATATTCCTGAGACCAAATCAGAGAGTAAAATCTAGATGACTGGGAATGTCCCAGGTTTTTAGGTAGGGGCCTTGCACCCAGGGATTGCCCAACATGATTAAGTAAATTCCAGATCTTTCCAACTTTAATGATTCTGCTATGTGATCATGTGTTTTGCCCAAGATTTTATAGTTTGTCTTCTCCCTCTCTCTCTCACTCTCTCCTCTCTCTCTCTCTCTGTCTGTCTGTCTCTCTCTCTTACATAGTCTAACTCATTGTCTTTTACCTTTATTCCAAGATGACTTGTGGGGACTCTCACTAAGACATGCAATACAATTCAACTCCCCAAAATATCAGGATTAAAAAAAAAACAGAATATCCTAGAGGATTAAAGTTGGGGTGATCACTGTGCATGAGGTGATGCCTATATTATGGTTCTGCAAATGTGCTGGAAGGAGACAGTTGATTTAGCTGTAAGCTTCTTCTCAGCCTCCAAGCGAACACTGTCAGCCCTGAGTCCTGCCTTGTCTGTGCAATCCACATTGAGGAGAAGCCAGCTGAACCTCGCCCTGAAGTCGGAGGGACATTTCTCCTTGGGGTCTACACAAGGTGGACAGAGTCTGTGACTGCCATCCATCCTGATTAACACTCCCATGGCAAAACTCATGCAGAGCGTATTTTGGCTGCCTATTATAGCATCCCTCAGGAAAGCTGGAGGATGTAATACCAAGATACAGTGTGACCAGCCTTCAGCCTGGTTTTCTGCCTGCGAGTCCACTGTGATTTCTGACGAGGATGGATTATCCTCTTGTTTCTTTTCCATCCAAATAGCATTCTGGAGAGAGTTGAGAGAAATATATAATAATAATATGTTCAATGTAGTGTTTTTCTCATTAGGAGAGAATATGAGTTAGTTGGAATTTTAATGGCGAGCCTTTTTAATAGCATTGCTTATAATTTATTATTCTTCTTGGGATTTGACTCATAGTCTTAAAGTCTTCATAAAAATGTGTATTAAGAAAGAGATTTTGGCTTCTCCCTCGGGAACAAGTTTTAACAGGAGAGAAGAAGGCTAAATTTGCACAGGGTACTCAGAAAGGGTGATCTCTATTCTTTGTGCCTTTTCCCTCTTCAGATGGGTGTGAAAGAGACTCGGCAAGAACAAGAGATGTGCCAAGCGGTGTGGCTCTGATCAAACACTTCTTTTAAACTTTGGAATCGGAGGGTCTCCGATTATGCACTCTTTTAAAAAGACATATTGCCAGAGTTCAGAAATGTCTGGTGTGAGCTGGGCATGGTGGTGCACACTTGTAATCCCAGTACTTGGGAGGAGACAGGTGGATCGCGGGTTTGCAGTCAGTCTCCCCAACTAGGAAAGGACCTCCACAGTTTAGCAAAACCCTGTTTCAAAATAAAAAATAAAATAGGGCTGGGGGTGTGGCTCAGAGGTAGAATGCCCCTGGGTTCAATCCCCAGTGTCAAAAAAAGAAAAAGAAAGGTCTGTGTGTCCTATGTCGTGAACATAGCGTGGACCACGTGTGATTCCAAGTCAGTGAGATGTCGCAGTGTGAAGGGGTCTTCTACTAGCGGGGGCTCCGGGGGCTTGAAGGAAGGGGCTCTTCCTTGGCTATTTCCGTTGGCCAACAGCAGTGATAAAAAAAAAATTAGCCTGGATTGCTCACACCACACTGGTTCATTGTGGAATGGGCTCACAGATTGCTGCAAAGCCCTTGGTATTCCTTTACAGTCCTATCCTGGTTCCAGACGTTTGCTCACAAATGCAGCCTCTGCCTCCTAATGCTGTGCAGGTTGATAAAACAGTTGCCGAGCCGGAATCCCTAAAGAAATTATTAATTATCTGGTTAATGTGCATCAGGCTGTGGGAGTGTGAGATTAATCACCAGCCGTGGGATGAGTTGCTGAAGTGGATTTTGGTTTTTTGTCTCCTGTCACTCGGTAATGGCTTTTCCTTCCTTCACCATCAGGTGAACAGGTGCGGAGCTGCTGTGCTTTCATTTTCCCAGAGTCAGGAACAGCCGGTGGCCAGGCCGAGCCTCTCCTCTGTCCTGCTGCATGAGCAGTTTACAGCGTGGAGCGTTACCCACTCAGAAGGCTCCAACGTGACGGGGCCTGCCTCGACTCAGTTTTCCAAATGAGTGCACGTGTCCACACACATCCCCCCACTAACACTCCCATATAAACACAAACACATACAGAGTGGGACACACAGGCACGTGCACACGTGTGCATGCACACACCCACACCGTTAGAAATGCATCCAAAATTGGGAGGCTGAGACCGGAGGATCCAGGTTCGCGGCCAGCCTCAGCTACTTAGTGAGGCCCTCCGCAACTTCGTGAGACCCTGTTTCAAAATAAAGAGTAAAAAATAGGACTGGGAGTGTAGCCCGGAGGTAGAATGCTCCTGGGTTCAATCCCCGGTACCGCCAAAAAAAGAAAAGAAATGTATCCAAAAATACTTAGAGTTATTTCTAGGTGCTTTGAATGAATCCATGCCTAGTACTTTATCTCATTTCTTTCTTTAGAAACCTGATCCTTATCTCAAGTGTACAAGAAAGCAAAACTAAAAGGAGGAAGATATTTCACTACTTCTTTAAGAGAGGGGGAAAGTGAAGTTCCACACTTGTCATTTGGTGGTAGGTGACATAGCAGAGGTATTGTAAGAATTCTCTGGATTCTTCCTTCACTTGCCTTTTCAGGGTGCTGGGGCGATCGCTCACATGTGACATTCTCTCGCCATTATGGCGAGTGCATTTTCAGAATGTCAGTCTTTTGTTTCCAGGACATTACTGTATCTACGAGTTCCAGGCCCCGTGGAGGAAGGTTGGTGAGTGAGCATAGAAAGTGGGGAAGGCAGGGTGCATTCTCGGAGGGAGTCCCCGGAGAGCTCTATTTTTCAGTGAAAGCTGAAATTTCTTGGGAATTTCCACAGGTTCAAATAGACCAGAGATGCTGGAGGATTCTGTACACTGGGTAAGTCCCTGTAACAATCTAGCTCTTCTCTCTACCTTCAACTGGAGGCCGGGACTTTTCCAGAAAACAGTTTCGCTGCTCCACAGTGATGCAAAGGATATAAAACCATCAGCAGCACTGTTGACTTTAGTGTATTACATTTATCTGGAATTTGACAGTCTTTCTCTTTCAGTTTCAATAAATAAAATGGAACAGAGGGCATATTTAGTGGAAACATGGCCAGTTCAAACTAGGAAGAATTCTGAACTACAAAGTGGGAAAAAAGTATGAGGTTTTAAATTTTCCTTTATTACATAAGTGTTTGTTAGGAGTCTCCTAATTTCCAAGCACTGCTCTCCATGAAGGGGCCACAGAGGTGGCAGGACAGATAGGGTCCTAGCGCTCATAGACCTGAGAGTCAGGTTGTTCCATAAGTATGCAGAGACTGCTACTTGGAATTCTATACAGTGATAGGTGTTAGGAAGACAGCAAATGGGGATATGATAGAGTATGACCGGACAGTCAGAGAGGGCTTGAACTTTAATGGGTAACCTTTGAGCAGAGAGCTGAATGATGAGAAGGAGCCAACCTGTGAAGATTGGATGGTAGATATTCTTGGCATATTGAAGATCAATGGCAAAGATGGAAATGAGCTGGGCTGGTTCGAGAAATAAAAAAAAGAGCAGCTCAATGAATCCCCTGAGTGAATGAAGGGTGGGTGTGAGGCTGGTCAGGAAGCTGAGACCCCAGCACATCCAGCTTCGTAACCCCCAGGAGGGATGTGCAGCACATTCTGTGTGTGATGGACGGCCATCAGCATCTGTTTGCAGATGGTGTATTGAAAACTTTAAAGTTCAT
Organism: Glis glis; assembly: GCA_004027185.1. Classification (NCBI taxonomy): domain Eukaryota; kingdom Metazoa; phylum Chordata; class Mammalia; order Rodentia; family Gliridae; genus Glis; species Glis glis. The sequence continues at coordinate 55,098 of PVJS01004557.1, forward strand.
TGAAGTACACTCCCTGGAGTGCCCATAGCATCTTTAATTTGCTTGGCTCATCTTTCCTTACATACAGTAGGAAGAAAAATTTAGCCTCTGTTGGATTTTCACAAGAATTCTGCAGTGACTCCAGTTTGAATGAACTAAAAAGACATGTTGTGGTGGATGGCATCGAAATGGATGTCACTGGCAGTTATCAGCACTCAGCCCTTAATCTCATTGGCAGTTCTCCTTGAGCAATTCAGAAGAGGGTAGTGTTTTGCTGTGTATATTCCCTTCATATCTCCGTTCAGTGCCTAGAGGCCCAGCATGTCTGACTTGCTGTCTACTTCCAGGCAGTGGCTGGGGTTTGCAGCCATGCAAAATCCAGATGTCCCCATTTGTGTTTCTAAAAGCTGAACCTGCCTGGAGATCTGGCAGATCTGGATACCTCTGAACCTGACGTCTCTGGTGTCTGCATTGCTCCCCTTTCCCGGGGCTTCCTGAGCTCCTTCCGATAAGTAAAGCCAAGTTTACTTTGGTAAACTCAGCAATTCCCAGCATAAAGAGATGGGGTGGGGGGAGGATATCTTTAGTGTTTTTGTGTATAACGAGAACCAAGTACACTTTTTAATGACTTTGTTTAATTTTAGCAATCTCACACTACATTTACCAGAATACCTGGAATATCCCGTGAACTTTGAAGTTTAACAGAGGGTTCCATTAAGCTACTCATCTCTGAAAGAACTGTCTTGTCTGCAGGTAGACTGGTCGGGGTTATTTTAGGAATGTGAGTTGTAGGATGTCAGCCATGAGAGGGACTGTTGTTGTTTATCTTGTTTAGGGAATTAAATTAAATCTCAGAAATTAGCAGTAAGGGAGTAGAGAGTGTGTTTGCAGTAAATACTATAACTTGTAGCCTTCTCTTGAATTTTCTTAAGTGTTACTACTGGCTGAATCCCATCTCCTTTGTGCTGGGGGCTTTATGGAGCTCATCTTTGGTATGCATAGCAACCTTGCAAGGTAGGTACAGTTACTATCCTTGCTTTGCAGATGAAGAAATTAACTATCAAGGGATTTAGTAATGTGCTTGAATAGAGATTTGAACCCAGACTCTTTGCACTGTGCCCACTGCCTCCTCTCTTTGGTCCAGGGCTTTGTGCTCCCTCCTTGAAGCAAATACTCAGGTGTCCAAGCAAGAACATAATTGGATCTTGTGTAGAGTCACTTCTCATCTTTTTTAACAAAATAAAGGTAGGAGGCTGCCAGAGCTGTGGAGAGTGGTCGGTGCGGACAGCGTGCACACAGCATGTACTTGAACCAGGACTTTATCCTCAGTTCCCCAAGGCACTCAGTCTTCTGGGTGTGTTTTTCTCTTACGCATCTCTGGATATTTCTCTAAATGAGGCCCAGTCTGTCCCCTGGGGATACAGGCCAGCAAGGCCCAGCTATGAAGGGTTCTGTGCCTACTGTCCCCTCTGGGAGTCACCCTGTGTTCCCACTCTAAGTTCCTTACAGCTGAGTTGTCAGAGCCTAAGCATATTGCCTTGACCTTAATCTTATTCTTTCCTCTACAGTTTCCCCATACCCACCCATACACATACACAATCACATAGCCACACATACCCATACACACACACACACACACACACATACACACACACACACCTCTTTGTAAAAATGCTTTTTTGCTTAAAAAAGAGATTGACCTTAGTGCTAGAAAAACCATAGTATTTCAAAAAGCACCCCAGGAAGAATTACATGCTGGGAAATATCTGCTGTAGACATTTCCTATGTCGGGGATTTGCCAGACTGCAACACTCTGTAGCACTGGTGAGGTATGTTAGATGACATGGGCCACAGACACACAAGATTTCAGCAAATGAGAGCACACATGACTCCAGGTATGTTTTACGAAACTCAGAGTAACATACACACACACACACACACACACACACACACACACACAAACATGCAAATGAACATTTGCATACAGTTACGTGCGGGGTGCAGGTGATCCCTTACAATTGGGCTACTACAGAGGCTGGAAGCATAGTCCCTAAGGCCACACCCTCAGGGATCCACCTTCTCCAGCCACACCCCACCTGTCTAGTTTACCAGCCAGTAAATCCATTACAATAGACTTATCTACTGATGAGATTATAACCTTCTTGACTGTTTCTCAGGCAGAGGCCATTCATAAATGCTTGATGAAGCAGTGACAGTTTTTTACCATTTCTACAAGTGGGTAGGTAGAAGCAGAATGAAGTTGAGTAGGCCCGTGACCAATAAAGACCCTAGACCACATGTGCCCATAGTTAAGAACCACTGCTGCTGGGCGTGGTGGCGCACGCTTGTAATCCCAGTACTTGGGAGGCGGAGACCAGAGGATCCAGGTTTGCGGCCAGCCTCAGCTACTTAGTGAGGCCTTCCACAACTTCATGAGACCCGGTTTCAAAATAAAGTATAAAAAATAGGACCGGGGGTGTAGCTCAGAGGTAGAACGCCCCTGGGTACAATCCCCGGTACCGCAAAAAAATAAAAAAGAACCACTGCTAAAAAGGCCAGCCGGTCCAGTGCTATACAGGTAGGCAGGTAATGTATCAGCAGGTTCCATCAGGTGGAGCACCCTCTTAATTGAATATTGTTTCAGTCATTCCGTAGTGTTTTCAACACATAGCCACATACACATTTCAAAAGGTTCATGCTTTCTTAGCAGGCGGAAGTCTCAGGACAGATGGGAATTGTTTCCACTTCACTACTCGGTTGTAGAAGGTTCTAGGAATATTTCCAATGTGGAGGTGTGTGTGGGTGGATTCAATGGAAGATGGGCAGAGAGGACTCTATGGTTTCCTCTGTTTTCACAGAGGCAGAAATGGTCACCAGTATTTTCAAGGTCAGAATCACCCTGGATCACAATAGAGGACAGATACAGAGGCAAAAAGAGATGATTTTGAAATTAGGAGTTTGGAAAGTATTAATTGGGAGATAAGCCTTGTGAAGGTCATGCTGATGGACTTTAGGTATTGGGAGGCACCTTGTCAGTGATCATTTGTGGGGGAAAACAGCTATGCTAAAGAGGCTACATTTAAATTTTAGAAAGAGGAAGGGACTTGAGTTATATACTGAGGAAAGTTTCTTGGAGTCAGAGAAAGTAGCCAGTGTCAGGAAGCTGAACAGGGGAGAGTTAATAATTGTTTATAGATTGACTGGATATATCTTTTCTTGGCGGGTCACAGAAACTCCTAAGGGCTTTTCTAGATTCTAACCGTGACTCAACTCTCACTCACCCCCTGCCACCCATGCACAACAAAGTTGGCACATTTTTGGACTATTTTAGCCCACCTTTCATTTCCAATCGTGTTTTCCTAACATAGACACATAATCACAGGATTAAGAAGCAAACCCCAGCAGCATTGACTCTAGGATTGCTTCTCAGAGTCTAGCCTTAGTTTCCTCTGGCTTGACAGCTGGGAGCTAGAAAGTGAGAAATTTGGGCTCTCTGCATGAATATTCTAAAGGCTTATTTCACTTGGCAATGTGACACCCTTAGTGCACTTCTAACTTCTGCTATTTCTCTTCATAGTCATTATCTGAGATTCACGAGAACTGGATATGGTTACATGTCCCGGAGTTCTCTCCAGTGTACACTTTGCAATTTAAAGATACAGATATAGTAAATGTATTATGATTACCTGTGAGCCCTTAGTGTAACTAAAGGGGATCCAGCTGCCGTGGTTTAAAATTTTATTACATAATCTACCCTTGGTCCACTCCTTAATGTGTCAAGGTCCTTATGATTTGGAACCATGAGATAAAACGTGAGGCTTACTCTTAACAGAAAGGTTTAAGATAATGAGGGTGCATAGCTTAGGATAAAGTTTATACACTAGGTCAAAGTGCTCCCCCCAAAAGTAGACTGAACTGCATGTGCATGCACTATCACACGTCTTCACCCCAGGTGTAGTTTTGTTCAGTTCTCTAACTGCTTCTGAGAGCATCGTTCCCATTGCTGCTTTATTCTGGGAGTTTTCCAATGTCGGCAATTTGAACACCAACATGAGTGGCAATATCTTTCCTCACCCTTCTGGAAAGTCAGTAAGCACACCGTATTAAAGGTGAATCTTCAGAGTTCTTGTGTTTGTCTTTGGCAAAGCTTTAAGATTCCAGATTTCTAAGTTATCGGCCAAAAAAAACACCGTCATGCCATTTGAGATAACTCATCTTCTTTGGGTTGCGCTCTGGCTCCTGACCATCGAGGGCTGTGTGAAGTGCTTATTCATGGGGTATCCTGTGCTTTATTATTCAAATATTTTATGGTAAGGTTATAAAATCTCATGATTCTGAGGAATTAGAAAGCTAATTTGGAATTCTTCAGCAGTATTATGAAATCACAGAGAGAGGACAACATTGTCAAATTTACAAAAGCAAAGAGATGAAGGGAAACGGCCGCCTGGTGTACTGATCTGCAAGCCTTGGGCAGGAGACATCTCTCAGGTGATGAAGCAATAGCTTATGGCTCTATATTCAGAGGCATGGCGGGTAAGCTAGCTACGCTTTGGGCTGCTGTGGCTACCGGCACCTGCTAGGCCCACCTTCTGGATGGGTGGATTCGTTTCTGCTACTTTCTTTGTTCTTTGTGGTACTGGGGACTGAACCCAGGGCCATTCTCCCTCTGAGCTATACCTCCAGCCCTATTTTATTTTTTTTTATTTTGAAACAGGGTCTCACTAAGTTGTGGAGGGCATCGCTAAGTTGCTAAGGCTGGTCATGAACCTGCGATCCTCCTGTCTCAGCCTCTCAAGTACTGGGATTACAAATGTGAGCCACCATGCCTAGCCGTTTCTGCTCCTTTTGCCACCCACTTTTTGGGCCTTACGCAGATTTCCCGTCTTCTTCCATAAGCATGTCAATGTGTGCATCCTCTGAGTGTCTCTGCGTGCTTCTTATATGCAGTGTGGGATGCACACTGCACTGTTGCTTGCAGTTGGGGAGCACAGCACACTAAAAGAGAGCAGCTCGGCTTTCATCAGGGCTGCTGACTCCTCCTGATGCTCACGTGTCCAAGTCAGAGAGGAATGTCAGGACATTCTGTTCCAGTGGAAATGCCAGCCTGACCTCCTAGGTTTTCTAGACTTGCAAAGCACAAACTAAGCGCCCCTCTTTTTCAGTGCCTTGAGCAGACACCCCGTCGAGCCTACTTTGAAGCCTTCAGTTTCAAGGATAAAACTAGTAACTGAAAAGGAGGAATAACAGCATGAACTCATTGCTTTTAAACCACCTCTCAGACATATCAAAGAATATATACCCATGGACATCGTCTATAAAATTTAACACTAAGAATATTCAAAGAACAAATTCTAAGTGTCCCAGCAAAGAGTATTAATGAAAGTAGTCAAGTACTAATATGGAAACAAAACCTAAACCTAGGCTGTAATTCATGTGTCATTGGTACTTAGACCTACAACTTTCTTCCCATTATCTATAAAGTTTTCTAACCATTCATCTCTTGTAAGAGTCCCGAATGTTTTTTGTTTTTTGGGTTTTTTTTTTTTTTGCGCAACTAGGGATTGAACCCAGGGTAGTCTACCTCCGAACTACACCCCCAGCCCTATTTTTTATTCTTTATTTTGAAACAGGGTCTCACTAAGTTGCTGAGGGCCTCACTAAGTAGCTGAGGCTGGTCATGAACCTGCGATCCTCCTGTCTCAGCTTCCCAAGTACTGGGATTACAAGCGTGCGTCACCACGCCCAGCTATGTTTTTTGTTTTTTAATAAAAGGGGATTAAAAACATGTACAGATGATCAGTCTATTGTACTTTCCTACTTCCCCTGTGACCCTTAAAAGCTGTCTGTAGCCCCACCTGTGACCCAGGATCCCACCACAGGAGAGAACATGCCGTGCCACTCCCAAGGCACTGGTGTTAACATGATGTATTTTGCTGAAGAGGCAAGGGCCTCTGAAGAGGCGTGGTCTTTCCCATTACCTGGCTAAGGAGGTTCCTTTTCTATGCGGCAATAGAGGAAGATGTATCCTAGTGTTCCATACACACGTTTCCCACAAATACACTAGTTCATTGTCTTGTGTGTCAATGAACACACAAACTTGGAACAGTAACCTAGAAACCTAGGCTCCATTTATGACTTGATTTCTATGGAAAATTTCTGAATACTGAATGATCATCAAATTCCAACACTTTTAGAATTTCAAAGTTGTGACTACTTCTAGGTCAATGGGGGTTAATGTAACATAGCAATGTCCTATAGCAGTTTAGTTTGGTTTTTTGTTTGTTTGTTTGTTTGTTTGTTTGTTTGTTGTTGTTGTTTTGTAAAGTAGTCTTAAGAGTAAGAGTAGGGGCTGGGCTACAGCTCAGTGGTAGAGCATGTGCTTAGTATGCAGGAGGACTGAGTTTAATTCCCAGTACCCCCCCACCCCCGAGAGTAAAAGAGTATATAAAATGGGTCTCATCTTCCACTGGCAAATCTTAATGATTGCTTAAGTAGCTTAAAGTGAATAGTAACTGTAATAAGTTGAATCTGGAAATTGATTCCACAAATGCACTCACTCTTCCTGTTGTTTGGTTTGACTAATAGATTCCTTTGATCCCCCTCCCCCCACCTCAGCATCTCTCATGTTCTGGGCTCTATGCTGAGGACCCAGCTTTCTCATCTGATCTCACCTCATAATCTGTGAAGCTGTGGTTTTATACGTATTGTATAAAAGTCTGCTTTTGTTTAGAATGCATATTCATTGGGCAGATGAAGAATGCCTACTTTGTGCCCAGAAATGAGCTAGGCTCTGCCCAAGGCCATGCTGCTACATGGTGATAGACTAGGGCTGTACTTGGATCCAGCTCCCTCTCCCTCTCCCTCTCTTTCCCTCTAGGCTGAGCTGCCCATCTGGGTGCAGCAGCCCTGAGCTAGTGGCTGCTCTAACCATAGAGGGGTGATGCCTCGCTTTTTAAAATGACTGGGTTCTTCCGAAATTGTGAACCCCACAAAAGGAGATGATTACCAGTTTTCCTAAAACTGAGCTGAGGCAATTGAACTCTGGCATGGCAGTTAGAACAGACCATCCTATGTTTTGGATAAACAAAGTTATGCCACACATCTGATCCATTCACTGATTCCCCTCCAGTCCCCTGCTCCTCTTTTCTGTCTTGCTAGTCATATCCCTGGAGGTTTGATTACAAGTCATAATTGTGTCCTTCGCAGGGAAATCCTGTGCGAATGGATTGAAAGTCTTTCTGAAACGACATTTGTCATTTAAAAAAAAATACATGTGCTCTTAATCACGTAGAGCCAGTTTCTGAAAGTGTAGTCCACAGTCTTGGCTGGCTGTGCTGGTTAAAAATGCAAATCTCTCAGGATGCCTTGGGATTCTGCATTTTAAACACTTCTCAAGGTGATCCCTAGGCACACGGATGTTGGAGACCTACTGACCCAGAAAAGGTTATCTAAGGTAAAAAACGGTCAGTGGCAACACGAGTGTCTCCAACCCCAAGAGTAATTCCGAGGTTTCGTCATAAGCACCCCCTTTGAATGGCAAAGCCAGTGGGTTTTTCTCATTTGCTCACCCCCCACATTCATTTCTTCCCAAAGTTACTTTTCCCAACTTCTGTGCACTTCACAATAGCTGATCAATGAACTTCAACATAAAAGACAAACTTAAACTCTTCTCATCTCTGTTTCATCCCTCCACGGCAAATGCCTTTCATCTTCCCAGACTTTCCAAAATGTGGCCAAAAGGATGGCTCTGCAACAGAAGCAATTCTTTCTCGGTCTCTAGGTAACATTTTAACCTGTGTAATGTTCGCTGCACAGCATCTTAAGTAATATTCCAGGAAATACGCTGCCGCTTGTTAAAAAGGATAGGACCCCAGAGATGTCTTTAAATATGCCTGTAAAGTGAGAGGTGCCAAGAGAAAGATAATATGGCTGATTATAGTTATTTACCTTACATTTTCATTCGCTTTTAACTGGGTGTAATTTAGGGGCATGAAATCTCTTATTGGAAGTGTATTTGCATTAAACAGCTCTAAGCAACCATGAAAGTGCAGAAACTGAAAAATTGACAGACTGGGTTCCTAGAATCCCAAAGTAGCATTTTTGTAATCGGCATACAAACAAATCGAATAAACATGTTTTGCTTCAGCGATTAAAAGAATATGGCCTTTGGAGTAATTTGTCTTTTTTAACTATCATTTCTAACCTTCTCATTGCCTATCTCTAGTCTGCAGCTCCCCCTAACAATCTGCGGCAATTTCCCAACCAGCTGTTGATGCTCCAGTCCTTGGTGCTTTGTTTCCGTTTCCTTGAGCCATCAAATCAACCTATAAAGGGGATTACCTGAGTGCTCTTGTTTCCCAGGTTTGCATTTAGCACTGGGAGAGAGAGAGAGAGAGAGAGAGAGAGAGAGAGAGTGTGTATTTGTTTTTTGTTTTCTCAAGATGCGTCATTCTGTACAAAGTACCTTGAAAAATCGCAATGGCCCTCAATTACGACGTTCAGGCCAACTACCACAAGATGCTTCCAGTGACAAGGACTCCGCTTTCTTCCCAGTTAATAGCATTCAACCTAAACATCGATCTGCTGAAATTTTACCTTGGGTTTTTTTTTTAACAGATATGAATAAAGATTTGCATAGAGTTTCTTTGGAAAAAAATGCATGTATATTTCACTGGTCTTGATGGGATGCAAAAGAAAATCATTTGTATACTCCTCCCCTTTGTAGAAAATGAGGGGTAAACAGTATTTATTTACCCATGGACTGGGTGGACAAACGAGTGAAAGGAGAAGCCTCATAGTTTAATTAAGATTGTACATCTCCAGTTGAAGAGAAAGCAAGGTGTTCTTTAGAGCAAAATTCTGATGTCCATTTGGGCACACTTTGAAAACACTAATTTTTCTGTTTGCTGCGGGGGAGGTGTACTGCCTTGTGTCAAATTATTAAATAGAGGGAAAAAAGTGGTATTGGAGAGGAATGAGATTTCTTTGGTTCCCTTTTGTTCTGTTTCCTTATTATCTCCCTCCTTTTTTGTTTTTGTTTTTTTTTTTTTCTTTATTGGGAATTGAACCCAAGGGCATTCTACCTCTGAGCTAGACCCACAGTCCTATTTTACAACAGGGTCTCAATAAGTTGCTGAGGGTCTTGCCAAGTTGCAGAGGCTCACCTCGAACCTGTGACCCTCCCATCTCAGCCTCCCAAGTACTGGGATTACAAGTGTGCACCACCATGCTCAGCTCCCCCCTTAGATTTTAATTTGTCTATCTGGCTTCAGTTAGTGAATATTCTTTTGGTAACATCTCCATCATTAGGAGGAAAAGTTGACTCTGAGCTTGTCTCCCACGTGTGAATAGGGTTGGCTCATTTGAGAACTCCTTTTTACTTTACTGGAACTTGCTAAGGTAGAGGAACATTTGTATCCTTCAGAGGAAAATTTTATCTTCCAATTAGAGCTGAAGAAGAAATTCACAGAGGCTTACTCCATTCAAACTGACTTCCCTGTTTTTCTACGATCCTGATGAAATGACAGTATCTCCCCCTAATTGGCCCTCTAGTTTTGAATCCCTATAGATGTCCTGATATGACTCTATCAGCACACAAACCTTTAGAGACCAATAGGTCTTATTAATAGGCCTTATGAGCTTGCTCTTAGGTAGATGACAGTCATATTTCTAAAAGTGAGAAATAAGCAAGTAATGACCAAGTAATATCCCTCACATTAAAAAGAAATTGAGAGAGGGCTTTTATTTACTGTCAGTGGCCTTTCTTTCATATCTGAGAAATTAGATCAGTTTTACATTTCCGGGAAAAGTGATGTTTTATAAAATGAAACTGGAAAGAATATGTATCAAAATATTATTTTTAAAAGCATATTTCCGGTACGGTACAAGTGTTTATGCCCACCTAATTTTTATGGTTTGTCCTGTTCATTAAAAGGAGTAAGTATAGGGAAATTATAATAGAAATACATAATGCAAAGCTGTACCAGGCTTTGAAAAGAACTATATTTTAGGAAGCTTTTTTTTTTTAATTAATGGGGACTTGGAGGGGGGGAGTGGTTTGGATAAAATGGACTAAAAATAAACAGCTGTATACTACTTCATTAAGCTGCTGCTTGGAGTGATTTTCCCATTGATTAGTCTCAGGGCTAATGCTGGTTCATTCCTCATTTCGTTGCTAATTAACATCCGCGCTGTTCCTGACCACTTGACCGTGTTCTCTGGTGAACATGTGCTGGTTTGGCAAATAATCGCTCTCTTCTCTCTCCCTCCCCCACAGCCTTTCTCCTCAGTCCCTAGCTTCCTTCTCTTTTCTTCCTAAAAATAAGGAAAGGAGGGAGAGAGAATAGTCTTTAAGTTATAGCCTGCCAGTTCTTCTTTAAAGACGGCAAACTTCATTTTGCTGTCTTTTTCTTAAAAAAAAAAAAAAAGCAAAAGAGATTAGATGCAACCAGGAGAAACGTAGCTGCTCTACCCTAGCCTTTGATTGACGGGCTGTGTAAATATGGATGATTCACTCAGGCTACCATATGAATTGGCCGGCTTGGTTCATTTTGCATTTGTCTCATTGATTAGGGCACTTTCAGAATATTTACAGGACAAATTACCTGACTCGGAGAGTTATGACCAGAGACCTTTACAAGAGAAATTGGGCATTGGCTTTAAAGCCAATTTTTGAAGACCTTGTGGTTCCTGAGTGTGTGGGATGACATTCAGTGCCAGGTTATAGTTTCCTGGTCTGACCCACAGTTACAGCTTTTGCTAGATAATCCACAGTCAAGCAGAACACAGGATATAATAAGAGCAGAATACTCAATTTTGCAAACCAGAGTTAGAGATGGGAAAAATCCACAGTATAAACATAATGAAAATCACCTGCTTCTGTTCCAGGTCAGAAGGTCAATATTTCCATAAACTCGAGCCAACAGGCTTTTTGGAAAAGCCTTTCCAGAATCATTGAATAATGTGTTGTCTTGACTCAATTCCAAATCATAGCATCTCTTTTAATTGAATCAAACATTACATTGCATTTAGAAAATAATTTCAGATGAGTTTTGAATCCTACAATTTGGTGCATTCTATTCCCCCAAGTAATCACAGAGCAGAATTCCTTCAAGTCCACTTTTTTTTTTTTTTTTGTGGTACCGGGGATTGAACCCAGGGGCATTCTACCTCCACGCTACACCCCTGGCCCTATTTTTTATACTTTATTTTGAAACCAGGTCTCCCGAAGTTGCGGAGGGCCTCACTAGGTAGAGAAAGAGAGAGAGACAGGGGGAGAGAGAGAGAGAGAGAGAGAGAGCTGAGGCTGCCCTCGAAGCCAGATCCTCCTGTCTCCGCCTCCCAAAGTACTGGGATTACAAGCGAGCGCCACCACGCCCGGCTTTCAAGTCCACTTTTTAAGAGCAATCACTAGATAGACAACTTGCACATTGCTTTTGCTTTGCAGCTTGACTGTTTTCCTTGCCATCATCGTTTTTCCTATAGGCATTTTAGAACGTATTTCTTGCCTATGTGTTTAAATCTCATCATTTCTGTAAGACTATAAACTCCTTGATGCAAAGAACTATGTCCTGTTTGCTTATAACTAAACAAACTTCCATGTATGAGTGACTTAGTTCTTGACAAGGACTGTGCCTAGGAAAAGTGATGCACTCAACCGAACGGAGGAACTGAATGCTTTTAAAATAGCAGTACCATTTCTTCTTTATCTCTACAGTTCATTTTACTCATATCTTTAGAGTTCACATTTATCCCCATGTGCCTGATGGGGGCCCTGGCACTATATTAGACACTCTGAAATTTTAGTTCGATCTGATATAGAATTGGGATAATTATTGCTGAGCATCAAAGGATGACTTCAATGTGGGGTAGATTGCAAGCTCTCTCAATTCAGGATCTGTGTAGACTTATTCACCACCTTATTTCCATGAAATGTGGTATTGCCTGGCAAATTCTTTGCTAATATATGCTGTTGAAGGAAGAGAATGGATGAGGAAGTATTTGTAGCGGCAAGAAAGCAGGAACGAAAGCTCTGAAGCTGAATGTGTATGCATTTCTTCAACAGCACATAGTTTCCCGAGTGTAGTATATATCAAAGGAAATCAGAGAAAATACGTTTGGAAGGACAACATAGGACCAGGCTGTGTGTGAGTTAAATGTGTAGCTAAGGAATTTGGACTTTATTTTTGTGGGCAGGCACTGAATATAGTTAATGACTGATGGCTATAAGTTTTATTTGAAGAAAATCACTTTAAAGTAAGGTAAAGGCCATCACAGATGAAGAACACAGGCAGGGGGGGAGGAGCTGGGCCTTTATTCTGGTTCTAGAGGTACCAGGCAGGGCGAGCGGTGGAGAGGACGATTAAATAATTCAGATGTGCTGGCTGTAATTGCTGTAATAGCTGAGCGTTGTTAAAGGATGCGAGGACAGCGCAGTGTTCCTTGCTATAGATCAGCTTGCCACTGCTTCGTCCTTTCACTGAATTTAATTTCTCCCTATTTTCTTTGCTTTCTGTGCCACTAGTATAAATTGGTTCAAGAAGAATCCAACAGACTAGGCTTGTATAACCTGAGGTCCTCTGAACCCTCAAGATCCACTTTAGCATCCATAACAAGGACAGGAAGAGCTGAAATATTCCCTGGGAGCATTAAACGCCACAGCTAAACTCCCCGTGATGTGATTTTCATTAATAGAGGCGAGTTTCCTTTCCCTGGGTGGAGGTAATGTGTAAACCCCCAGAGAAACTTCAGGGCAGAAAGCAGTGCTCTTATTAGAAATTAAGGTTCCAGGAACTGAAAATCAGGAAGGATGACCCTTCCCCTTTGAAACTGCAAAATAAACAGATCTCCAAGTAGAGGAGTCTCCTTTTTGTTTGTTCGGTGTGTATGCTACTATTCGTATTGTAAAGATAGAGTTCAAAATTATGTTTTAGTTATCTGAATCTCGTGAGAGGAATGCTAAAACTTCTCCCTTCAAAAAGTTCTCTTTGCCGGGCATGGTGGCGCACGCTTGTAATCCCAGTACTTTGGGAGACAGAGACCAGAGGATCCAGGTTCGCGGCCAGCCTCAGCTCGCTCTCTCTCTCTATCTATCTCCCTCCCTGTCTCTCTCTCTCTCTACTTAGTGAGGCCCTCCGCAACTTCGTGAGACCTGGTTTCAAAATAAAGCATAAAAAATAGGGTCGGGGGCGTAGCGCAGAGGTAGAATGCCCCTGCGTTCAATCCCCAGTACCGCAAAAAAAAGTTCTCTTTGACAAATTATATAATAACTTCAAATTGAAATATTTACTCACAAAGAATCCACTAACTTAAAAGTGGGCATAACACTAAGGATGCATTTGTTTTCTGTCAAAGTCTCCTCTTTTTTTTTTTTTGGTGCCTTTACTTTCTCTGTCCCTTAAAGAAAGATGATATCTATGAATAAATAGCAAGAGATTAAGATGGAAACTTTTTTTCGAGACTTCATCTCTTGTTTTTTTTTTTTTTTTT
>PVJS01004558.1:0-20776 GCA_004027185.1 Glis glis
AAAAAAAAAAAAAAAAAAAAAAAAAAAAAAAAAAAAAAAAAAAAAAAAAAAAAAAAAAAAAAAAAAAAAAAAAAAAAAAAAAAGAAATGCCCCTCCATTACCTACTACTTACCTCATTTCTACCTCAATCTAAACTTGATCACGCCATGCCAGGACTAGTGCAGTAGCCACTTACCTAGTCTCCTGGCGCCCACTCTGACCTCCCATGTGGCATTAGGGCTATCTTTTCAAATGATAAGTCAGATCCTATCACCCCCATATCTAAAATCTGCCAGTGGCTACCCATCTAACAGGACGGCAGAGCTGGATTCAAATTTGTCATCAATAAGACATTTTTAGATGTTCACTACATCCAAAGCTCCCTGTATCTTCTACTGTCATTTCCCCTTCAGCAAGATGAAGAAACTGAGGTTCAGAGAGAATAAGGAACTTGTCAAGGACTGCCCAGCAAGCTACTGTCAGAGTTGGGGGTCTGAACTCTGAAGCCACAACTCTTTCTCTTAATCCCAGTGGTAAGTGACTGGCCTGCAATTATTTGTTCTATGGAGTACAAGGGCCTTATCACACAGGGCCCCGGGGCCCATTCTCAGGCTGGGAGTCTTAGGAAGGGTCCATCCTAATCCTTTGAGTGCCTTGCCCCTTGGAATCACCTATCACAGACAGGAGAAAGGGTAGGATGTTATCTTGACCACAATCTTCTGTTCCTTGGAGCAATAAAATTCAATCCCCCCTGGAGCTCTCCTGCAGGCTTCCCCCCTCTGCCCTGTCTCAGCTTAGTGCTCCACTGCTCTGCCTGCACACTCCTCCCCAAAAATGCTCTTAACCTTGATACAAAGGAAATACCTACACCATGGCTAACATCCATCGGGCATATCTAACATTCTCTGTCTAGTGACATGGCTGGAAGAATTCTGTGCTTCGCTGTCCCTGCAGACCAACTTGGGAATTAAACTATTACAACTTGGGAATGACACTATTCCAACCTCCGGTACATGATTTCTGCCTTTTTTTGTTGTTTTTTTTGTCCACTGAACATTAATCAGCAGTTAACGTTTTAGGCTGATATTCTATGATTTTTCTCAATCCTGAATGCTACCAATGATTCTACTGTGTGCATACATGGTTGCACATGCATAAGATTTTATATTTAATTATCTTGCATTCGTGTCTAGTTTTATGTACGGCATATATCATATGTTTACACGTCTATGACTCTAACCTCAGTTACTAGCTAAATACTGACAACTCTGAAATTTATATCTCCTTTCCAGACATTGCTTCTAAGTTCCAGACCCATATATCCAGCAGTCCACTCAATCACTTTTGTGTCTCACAGACACACAAACTCAGCACATCAGAGCTAAGCTCGGGATCCTCCTTCCAGAGCCTGCCTGTCATCCCATGCTCAGTAAATGGCAGCCACCACCCAACCCGATATTCAAGACAAACCTAGAAACCATCCTTAACACCACCCCTCTCTCCCCCATTACCTACTAGATCCATCCATCCTCATGTCCTGACAACTCTACCTCTTAAAGTCATTCACATCAATCCTCTCATGTATGGAACAATTGTTTCTTTTACAGGACCATATTAAAAATGGGTGATACGATGATAAATGCAATAGTATGGTCTTTGCCTCTCAGAGCTCATTAGTCATAAACCACAACAGCACATTTTGTTGAACAAATAAATCATATGCATAAACAAAGACAGTTTTATATAGGATAGAGGCCTCATATAATTTAATTACTATGTAATTACATATTTCGTGCTCGATCTTATCAAGGACTATCAAGGAATGGCGTCATGGCTAAGAGCACAGACTTTAAAATCGGATCAAATCAGCCAGGTGCCGTGGCACAAGCCTGTAATCTCAGTACTTGGGAGGGTAAGCAGGAAGATTGCAGGCTCAAGGCCTCAGCCACTTAGAGAGACCTTGTTTCAAAATAAAAAATAAAATAGAGCTCAGGGTCTAGCTCAGATGCAGCCTGCCCCTGGGCTCAATCCCCAGTAAAAAATAAGAAATAATCAAATCAAATCATTTGGCCAATTAGTTGATTTGTTCTTACTACACACTTTACTATGTATGCTAACCACTGTTTTGGGCTTTGAAAATTCAGGTATCAATAAGCAAAATCTTTATACCCCCTGCATCTTGGAACACTTCCCTGTGTTTGGAAAATTCCTCATTTTGATAGGAAGATGAAATTTCTTCTTCTCTTGTAGAAGCCATAGGTTCACTTTCCTAAACTCCCTTGCAGCTAAGTTTCCGGCATCTTATTACTTTAGCAGCTTATACTGCTAATGTGGCCACCATGCTGCTTATGCCCCGGGAGAGGTTCCAGCATGGGCTGGGATTCAGGGCACCAGGGTCCCGCCTTATCTTTCATGAAATTACTTCTTTGTTTCAACTAACCAGTATAGGGTTCTATTGTTTATAACTAAGAATCCAAGGTGATAGGCCTGGGTTAAATCTCAGGCCCTGAATATATTAGATGGATATCTCTGGGCAAAAATTATTTAACTTCTTTTAGACTGGGTTTCCTCATCTGCACAATGAAAATTATTCAGTACTTCAGCGCAGTAGCTTACAGGCTTGTTCGGAAGGTTGCTTATGGTTTTCATTAGAATCTTCCAGCCCTGACTGTGTGTGTGTGTGTATGTGTGTATGTGTACACACTGGGGATTGAACAAGGACCTCATACATGCTAGGTGAGTGCTTTATCACTGAGCTATGTCTTTATCCCCTTTATTTTGAGATAGGACTCTTGTATATTGCCCAAACTGGCCTTGAATTTAGGATCCTCCTGCTTCAGCCTTCTGAATAGTTAAGATTACAGGGGTGCCACCATGCCTGGCCAGCTTGGATTCCCTTATATATTCTTATGGTACAAGCAGCATTCTGACTATTCAAGGATTGAGCCAGATATGTGGCCCATGCCTGTAATCCCAGTACTTGGGAAGCTAAGACAGGCAGTTTGCAGGTTCAAGGAAAGCCTCAGCAATGTAGTAAGACTCTCAACAACCTAACAAGACCCTGTTTCAAAACCAAAAAATAAACATAAAAAATGGCTGGGGGTGTGGCTCAGAGGTAGAATGCCCTTGGGTTCAATCCTCAGTACCACACATACACACACACAAAAAAGAAAAATTCAAGGATTGTATTTTAATCTCTTCCCTTTCTATGGATCCTTCTACCACTTTCTTGGGCAAAAGCCTCTTCTGTGAGCTTCCAGCCAATTCCTCCAACTTTGGGAATTAGAAGCAGGCTTCCTGCAAAGAAAGTGGAATTCAGGGTCAGGCAGACTGGGTGTAAATCCTGGTCCTGCCTCTTACCAGTTATGCAGCCCCAGGTGAATCACTTAGCATTGCAAGTTCCTGCATTTCAGACACCTTACCTGCAGAATGGCAGAGTTTTCTTGCCCCTACACACATCACCAAACTCCAGAAAATGAATAGCCCATATTGCAAATGCTATGGTTTACCAGCTAGTAGGGGCAAATATTCATGCTACTTGCTCCTTTGATAATAACATTTTATGATTTTCTATGCTTCTATATTATTATATTTGATCTTCCAACACCTTGAGAGATGTGTACAGGATCATTATCCTAATTCCCATGCCACGGAAGAAGAAACTGAGGGTCAGAATCCAAATCAGTACTGTTTTTGTTATGCCCAAGTTTTAGGGGTTAGCGGGGCATTCCAATTATAGCTTTTGTCTCTTGGACTGAAAGTTTTATTGAAAGGACAGTAAATTAAAGCCTTTAGTTTTCTAGCATTGTAGACATTGATCTTTTGAATACCTTCCTACCTGGAGAGAACTCTCTATTATAGGACCTATGAAAACCAAAGAGGACTCTCCCTGTTGTCTGGAACCTGGAACCTAGAGATATAACCCAAGAAGAGTTAATGGGGTACACCAACTCAGCCTGTGACTCAAGCAAGCAATGTAATGACACAGAGAAAAGTGATTCTGTACATCAAGTGGCAGCAAGGGTCAAAGTCGGAAGCCATGGGCCCCATGGTGGCAGCAATGATGAGGTAGTGGTGACATACTAACAAAGACTTCCTGCTGAGGGACTTCAGCTGTGGCTAACTCCCTGGGAACCATGCATTTCCTAAGCTTGTTTCTCTGGTCTTCCATCAATGTTAAAAGCTACTCAGCATCTTTTCAGTACATTTGTGTGTTCTTGTTAAAATCTGTTGCTTGCATCCAATAGCCCTGAGTGGAGCCCCAGGGAAACGGCCACATGACATACTGAGATGGTCCCTCCAATGCACTAAACCCCTGAGCAGGATTGATGGCTAGACTGGTCTTGCTTGGGCTCCAGCCAAGCTCCAAAGTCTGGAAGGACCAAAGTGCTTTGAGGCGCTTACAGGTTAGACCTATAGCAAAGATCATAAGGACCACAGGCCAGCTGTGTTCCTATGTCCTGTCAACTTCTATCCACACTGTAAATCCCATTGCCACATATAAGCAACCTGAACACACGATTCGATGCAAAAACAGGGCCAGTCTAGTAGGGGCATGCCTGAAAGTGGAACTGGGAGAGGATATTTTCAAAGTCCTTAATGAGCAGCTACCACTGAGAAGGAAATGGGGACAGGGTCAGGGCAAAAGAAAGGCAAACTCATTAGAAAGCCTAATGAAGGCTGTTGAAGGGCTTCCTGGTGCAGAGCAAACACTTTACAATGTCTGTCATTTCAGTCTTGGATAAGTCCTGCTGTTCATCAGGAGGAAGAGGCACATAAAACCCTGCAATGAGGCTACAGTGGAATCTTCCCAAACTTTGAAAACCGACCTCCCTTGGGACTTGCAGGCGGATCGCATGAATCCAGTTGCTTACTTTTCAAAGTGGCTCCATAGATGACTGTTATTGTCTTTGGATTGTTTGTTTTGCAGATGAGGAAACTGAAACTCAAAGAGGCTAAGTGACTTCACCAAGGTCACACAAGTACTAAGTGGCAGAACTGAGAATTGAGCTGATGTCTGCCTGGCTCCAAAAGCCACATTCTTTCCAAGAACCCATGGTGCTGTTTTCCTTCGCAAGGTAATTGTCAAGATCCTTTGCCAAGAAGTGCTAACAACTGATGTGTTTGACAGTGGAATGAACAGGAAGTCTCTCTTGGTGGCCCCGGTGACATGTGGGGGTGGTTGCCCATGAGATATGGGCGTGGAGGGATGGGATGGGCTGTCAGACAGGCAGGCTGATTTCTGACTTGGTTGTTTTTCTCAGGAAGCCCTGGTGGGGTCATTAATCCAGGAAGGGCTAGGAAGAAAGAGAAGAGTGGGGGGAAGGGATTAGAGTGAGAGGAAAGAGAGAGATTAAGAAACTTGGCCTTCCTTTGCATCCTCATTCCTGTCCTGAATGCAGTTGGCAGGTCCCAAATCATGAAGAAGCAGATCCTCTCTGAAAGCAAGGGTGCCCTTCCAGAAGTCCCTCAGGGCTCAGGCTCCTCTGGCCTCTGAGGTGCTGTGTGGGTGCTCCGTCCTGACAGGCCCCAGCCGTCACTCTTGTCTCTTCACTGGATGAGCACCTTTTTGCAGCCGTGTTAGACAACATACTACATATCATTTGGGGTAGGAAGCAGGAAATGGAATAACTTTCCAGTCTTGAACAGGATGTCCTTACTCTGATTTAATTAATGTATGGTTTGCTTCCTTTTAGAGCCTTCTGAGGACACAGTCTACCAGGCCCGCCACAGCCCAAGGAGAATACTCGAAGGAGCAGAGGGCATGTGAGACCAGCAGTCTCCTGCCGGGGCAGAGCTGTCCTGTCAAAAGGCTGATCTCCCCTGAAGGGGCAGCCACCACCCACACAGATGGTGGATTGACTATGACAGAAACATGGGGGAATATTCAGGGAAGACAAGAGCCCCATGCTACTACACAGTCCCTGTCATAAGGGGGATTTCCCCTGAACACACCAAGTCTCTGGTCCCACTTCTTAGTACTCACTGGAGACACAGAGGAGATAGACGGAGTTACCTGGCTGCTAAACAAGAGCCAATTCTTTATGTTTCTCTTTCCTTCTTTTTTTTTTTTTTGTCTTCCACTTTTCTTTCTTTCTCCCTTCCTTCCCGCCCTCTCTCTTTTCCTTCCTTCCTTCCTTCCTTCCTTCTTCCTTCCTTCCTTCCTTCCTTCCTTCCTTCCTTTCTCTCTCTCTCTCTCTCTCTCTCTCTCTCTCTCTCTCTCCCTCCCTCCCTCCCTCCCTCCCTCCCTCTCTCTCTTTCTTTCTTTCTCTCTTTCTTTCTCTCACTCTGTTGTCCAGAAAGGTCTTGAACTCATGGGCTCCTATGATCCTCTTGCCTCAGCCTCCCTAGTACCTGGGACTACCTGTCTTTATGGGTGGTGTTAATCTATTGAAACCCCAAGGAGGGGGATTTGGCCTCTTTCCCTCCTCCTCCTCCTGGTGAAGTGTGTGGCTTCACAGACTCCATCTGCCCTTCAGGTTGGTTGTTCTAAAGTCCAATCTGGGAGCCGGGAAGTCAACAGCCCTCGTGGGTTCTTGCTCCAAGTACTTGCTCCTGTTACACAAAGATGACAGTTCCACCCCATTTGCCCCACTCTTCAAAATCAGAAGGGAAAGAGGAGATACTGGCTGCGACCTTCCTAAAATCCCAATTAGCAAAAGAGATAGCTACTAGTACTAATCTCACCATTGATGGAAACCTGGGATTTCTGTCTCCTTTGGCTCAGTTGGAGATGACCCAAGACCGCTTGCAAATGGCCTCAAAGCAACACCTGTCCCCTCACCCCATCTCCTACCCCCTCCTCACCTCTATCCCTCCATCTATCATTCCACAGCCACATATCTTCCTGACATCTTAGCATGTAAACTATTCCCTTCAGAAGCAGGGCACAGAGGTCACTTACAATACAAAGAAAGACTGTCATAAATAATGTCAAAATCCTCATTGTCCCACTGTCTTGGGCCAGTGCCTTGTTAGGTCAGCTCTACAAAAGCCTGCCAAGCGTCTGGCAGGATGAAGGGGCTATCCGCCAGGCTGCTCAATCCCTAGAGTATGTGCAGACATTCCTATGTGTTGATGTAAGGGACTTGAACACCAATATGGCTTCGTAGGTTACATGGGACTGTGCATCCATGCACACAGCAAGCATGTGTCTGCACACACACACCTTTGCATCGGTGTCTGTCTGTGCCCATGGCTCTGACAACCCCAGTGTGGCTCAGTTTCCAACCGAAGATTGACTGTTGGGTTTTTTCAAATTAACAAGGAACTGAAGGAAGGGATTGGCACAGAATGTCTATCAAGAAGGGTCTTACAGGGACAATCTAGCGATGGAGGTCGGAAGGACTTGAGGGTGTGTTTGCTAACACTTCACAAAGCACAAAAGAAGTGACTGTAAAAGAAACATGGGGTGCTCGCAGAGATTATGGGGCAACCTAAAGTTTCCCAATGCCTCATTGGTCCCTTGGACACTTTCCAAAGCCATCGCATGCTGTCACTCATACAGTCTGCCTGCATAAGCTTGTCCCTCTGAATTTTGCATGTCTCTGTCTGCAGTCTCTCCCTCTCTCAACACCTCACGTTTTGTTTATGCCATTCCTATAGAACTGAGGGAGCTCCAGGCATAGTGGTGCATCCCTATAATGCTAGTACTTGGGGGACTGAGACAGGAGGATCTCGGGTTCAAAACCAGTCTCAGCAACTTAGCGAAACCCTCAGCAACTTAGTGAGACTCTGTTTCAAAACAAAAAGGTCTGGGGCTGTAGCTCAGATGTACAACACCCCTGGGTTCAGTCCCCAATACCACACACACACACACACACACACAAAGAATGGAGGGATGGGTGAGATTTTCAAGATCAGGGATGAGTCTCCAGTCACCTCTGCACCCCAGCACCCAGCAGAGTCAGGCACATGGCAGGTGCTCAGGAAATGCAGCTATAGAATAGAAGCATTGTTCTTCTACAAGAATAGAAGAGTGGGCAGCCATCTCCTAATTGACAGCACATCATCCCCGACTCTGCCCAGGCTCCACAGTGAATCATCTGATATGTAGCTGACATTGAAAGCCTGGCTGAACTATCAATGATCCAGAGAGGGGAAAAAGTCACCGAGGCTTCTCCCACGTCTCCACCCTGGGACGAGACGAGGTGAGATTGCGTTCCATAAGAGGGTTTCCAGACATTGCCTAAAAGCAGTCCCTACCCCACTACCCCACAGAGTCACTTCCTAAAGAGCCGACATCTCATTTCACCCTTGGCTTTGTTAAAAGCCAATAAAACAACCAGTAATATATGGAATGTCTCCGTATTAAAAGCAATTGGTGCCATTGTGAACATTACCCATTATGGTGGCCGGGGTCCCTCTTCTTTTGCTTCAGGCAAACTCATAAAGAGATGAAGTGAACCACATGGTCTGGAAGGGAAGGGAGAACTTACATGCTTAGCCTAGCAGGAGTCAAGGAGGCTCTTGCTGATGACAGAGGTCACTCTAGAAGCCAGGGAGATTAGCCAGGAAACCAGCAATGACGAGAATGATCTGTGCAGTCACAGAAACATGTAAGAGGACCAGCACCTCAGGCAAAGGTGAGAAGGCTTCCTGGAGGAAGTGACAGCTAAGCCAAGAATGTGAAGGTTGCACAGAAGTTTGTTGAAGGAGGGTGGGGGTGGGGTCAAAGTTCCTGATAGGGGAATAGCATGGGGAAAGGCAAGAAAAAGTATGACCCATTTGGGAAAAAGGAAAGTTATTATGTCTGGAACACAGAATACAAGGGAGGAGGGAGAATTTGAATTTTGTTGTTGTTGTTGTTGTTGTTGTTGTTGTTGTTGTTGTTATCCAAGGGCAAAGGATGCCACGGAAAGGTTTCAACAGGGAAATACTCAACCAGACAGACATGTCAAGATATTTCTCTGGAAGCCGTGTAGATAAAGGGTGATGAGTGGGGCAGAGGGGATGTGGGGAGACCTTGAAAGATGCAATTTCTGTCCTGGAGCTAAGGTTGTACTTGTTTGAACTGGGGCAGAGACAGAGGGGAGGGAGAGAGGCTGATGAATCTAAAAGATATTTTAGGAGTGGAATTGATTGGACGTGGTGAATGGGGGTATGAGATCGAAAGGAAAGAAGGGGTCGAGACTAACTCCCAGGTTGTGACTGTGGGACAAAAACATTGGCTGAGCCCTGACTTGTGGTGGGCAGGGTCCCTTTGCATGCTCAAGGGTGGGACTTATGCCAGGCATCTTCCTACACAGTAGTGGAGCCCAGTCCCTTTCATCAGTTCTGGGAGGATAAACAAGCAAGGTTCCTTTATAGATCTATCTTGGCTCTAGGGTGGAGGTGATAGAAAAGCTTCTCAGGCTTCCAGGCCTGTCTTATACCCCCCAAAAGCCCTGTAATGGCAGCAGATATGGGGTGCAGTATAGAGAGGGAGGGATGTGTGGTACTTGCCCAGCTACCAGTAAAATAGTGTTTCCATTCATTGCTCTTCCCTGGGGAAGGGAGATCTCTCCTTGGAGGAGCCAAGAGGTACACAGGAGTAAGTGGTAAGGGTCAGGCTCCTATGTCTTACCCCAAATGCCTGTCCTTATTTATCTTCATAACCTGAACACTGGCACATTGCTGGAAGAAGCAATGCGGCAGGGGAAAGGCACAGCAGCAAGGTCTTCCCTCCAACTCCCCTACTGACTCCTAAAAAGGGCTTTGAGTCAGGGCCATTTTGAGCAGAGTCCCTCTTGCAGCCATGTAGACAAAGTTGATCACATGTCTCTCCAGTGTCTGTCTCCACTGCAGAATTCCTGATAAAGCCCCCAGGAGTACATTCCTTGGATCGAAACCAAGCTTTTAGGGAAACTGGCATTTAGTCCAACCACTTAACATGAGGAAGGCTGAGAGACACAGGGGTGGAAAGAAGGAGCACTGGTTTGGGAGCTGATCCCTCTGCCACACAGTTCCACAGGGTGCCGTCGACGCTGCATCTACATGGGCAGAGCCCTTTGGAGTTGTGCAGTGCTGGCATCCCAACTTGGAGGTCAAGAAACCTGCTAAATGTGCAATGTGTGCATGTATGATGTTCATACCCTGACATATATCAAAATGTATAATTATAATGCACTAATAAATGAACATAAAAAGTTAAAAAAAAAAGAAACCTGATCCCGTTCCTGAATTCTCGACCTGTCTGCATCATTGCCCACACACATCACAACACCACGAGCCTTGCGTCTGTGGATCCAGTGTACCGGATCCCTTTCGCAGGTCCCATATCTGACCAAAGCTCTATGTTCCAAGTATGGCAGTGTTTCCCAAGGCCCAAATTCCTCTTTATAATGAGGGGGAAAATCCAAAAGGAAAAATAAAATGTCAAAACTAAAGAGCCCAGGCTGGACGAAGAAGCCAGAGAAAAGCAGCCCAATAGCTGAGATTTCCCAAGACACAGAAATGCGGTGTCCTTACCATGTGCTCGTAAACTCTGCCAGACCCAGAGCTTGGATGGCTCGCCCCACCCTCCCCATGGTTTAATGATTGCCCTCTGCTGAGCCTGCCAGCCCCTTACCCTGTTCCCCCAGTCTCCCCACCACCGGGGCTCCTTAATGACAAGCTCAAACATCCTGGACCCTTTTCCAGCCAAAAGTCTGTGCTGTTGACATGCATCTCTGGGCCACTCGATGACATGATTACAGAAGAAACAAAGGAAGCATACTTGTAATAAATCCTGAACCAAAAATGAGACATCATTAAAATGCTGGGTTTCTCCCCAGTGGCCTTGGCAGAAGGAAGCAAAGAGATGTTTGCTCATTGGTTGCAGCATCTTTAATTAGTTCCCACTCTTTCTCACTGCTATGGACTGAATTGTGCCCGCCCATTCTTATGTTGAAGGCTTAATCCCCAATGTGGCCTACTTGGAGGTAGGGCCTTTGGGAGGCAATTAGGCCATGAGGGTAAAGCTTCATGAATGGGATTAGTGCCCTTCTAATAGGAGACACAGGAGAGATGATCTCTCCACCATGTGAGAGCATAACGAGAAGAGAGCATTACAAATCAGGAAGCTGGCTTCCCCAGACATCAGATCTGCTGGCTCCCAAACTCTAGAACTGTGAGAAACAAATGCTTGTTGTTGGAGCTTCCCCATCAATGGTATTCCTACAGCAGCCCGAACAGACTGAGATACTGCCAGTCAGCCTCCTGGCCCCTGGGCCTAAGGTCATGCCCATTCCCAACCTCCCAAGGGCTCCCTCATGCAGCCTCTATCAGAAGGACTCTGGGGCAATGGAATTTTGAGGCAAGTTGTAGGGGAATTAACTAATGAAGACAATTGAAAAATGAAGACATTTCAAAGGAAAGTCTGAGCAAAGATGTTGCATGGCTTCTACGGCCAGTTAACAAGGTTGGGCACCAATAGACATTATCATATCAAGTCAGTGTCCAGCACATAGTAACTACTCAATAACTATTTGTTGAATGAATGAGTAAAGGAATCTCAGTGTCTATGGCAACCTTACGGAGGATTCTCATATAGATTTAACAAATGAGAAAAATAAGACTCTAAAAAGTCAAATAACCTATCCCAGGGACAAGACTGTAGACCCTGAACACAGATCTGACTTTGAAGACACATAGAGAAGACACAGGTAGTTGTTGATATGATTTCAGGGACTGGACCAATCAAATAGCTCTTTTCTTCCAAAATGTTCAGAAGAATACTTTGAACTTGCTTTGTCTAGATTATACTTCAAATATCTACTTTATTATATTTGTAGCAATGTGAATTTATCACTCCCATCTTCGTCCCACCATTACCCATGAGATGTAACATTGCAAGAAGTTCCTAACATCTCAGTCAACCCTGAATTCCACATGACCATCTTGTTTTTCTCAGCATCTCTAGCACCTGCTGAAAATTGCACAAATGTTCCTTGTATGAATGAAAGCATGGACGGATGGATTTGTATGACATCTTGCATTTCAGAAATAACTCATGCAATCTTCCTGTGACTTTATTAATATTATTATTATTACTAACACCCGGTAGAAAAAAATGTAATTGGAAGGGTTACTGTCTCTTGTGGGGAAAGGTGTTAAGATATTTGAAGTAGGTGAGAATTATGGGGGCAAGACTGTTGACCCAGGAGACATTGAAAAGGGAAGCATCATTATCATGGGCAAGAGAGAGTGGGATGCCCAGACCAATGAAAAGAAGAGAAAACAGAGGATAGGGTAAGAGGACCCAGATAGAATAGGATTAACTATAGATAAGGTAAGGAGCAAATGAGGCCCTTCAAGGTGAGATGGAGGAAGGATATTTTATGGACAGTATGATGTCCACGACCCTTTGGAGGCTGATCAAATGTCTGCATGTAAATCCCTCATCTCTTTCCCCTATCAAAACCAAAACCAGGATAAGAACAAAAACAATGAACCAGACACTTAGGTCCATTCTACTCATCTTACTCTTGCTACTTTCGATGTGAGCTATTGTAGAACTTACAGAAGGGACTGGGCTTCACGTTGGGTTGACATGGTACAGAACAGAGATTGCATATGAAGGAGCTGGAGCCTGAAGGAAAACATTCAGGGGATTCTTACAGGCTGTGGAAGGAGAGGAGAGTGTTTTTGCTTTCGTTTTCATTATTTCACTGAGAGGTGAGCCCTACTGTCCATCTGAGGTATACTCTGTGAAGAAACTGAGAATCAGAGAGGTAAAGTGCCTCGCCCGACGTCACACAGGTAGCGTTGGTAGAAATAGAGTCTCATTAAATTCAGGATACTCAGCCTTAAATCCTTTGCTTCCCTGTATCTTGATGCTACTTCAAAAAGATTACTGTCACTATCCATGCGATAGGAATGAAGTGGTGGCTACTTTGGGGGAGCTTGTGTTTTGGATGACATGAGCCAGCGCACAGGATCAGCTCTCCTTCTCTGTCTGCTTAGACAGTCACGGCTTACCTGATTGCTAACTCTAGACCCTGCAGCAGTAAAATTCCAAACCCACCATCCACCTCAGTCAAAGGGGTGTGTGTCCCCAGAGCTCTATAAAGCTGGCTCTAACCTCAAAGAGTCAGGGAAAGGGGATGCTGGAGGACTTGTCCTGTGGCTTTGTAGACTACTCCCCCTGCCTGCCCCCCGTGGGCCCAGAGCATGACCAGGTGAGCAAACTTGGCAAGTGGAGGCCCTCACTGTATCTGTCAGAGGCCATCAAACATGTGGGCTTTATAGAGAACAGGCCTTGGGCAAGAGCAGGCCAGGACAAAGTAGTTGAGTGTTCACCTGCCTGTCTGCCTGTCCTCTTGACACCTGGGCTCACACTGGGCAGGGCACAGGCCATATTCAAGGAGTAGCCAAGCCACTGCAAACACCCTACCTGCATTGGCCTGGCCCAGCTGTTGCCAGGGTAGCAACCAGGCTGCTGCAACTCTGCCCAGGGTCCAACAGGCCTTTCCCATGCTCCTCGGGATCCAGCAGCACATGTGGTAGGTTCAGTGTTCATCAATTTCTCTGAAAGACTGTTGGACGAATGAATCTGTCCAATTCCAACATAGGATGACATGAGGAGTTATTACCCTCATCCGATCCTCTTCTCCAGCAGATGCCTGAAATGCTAAGACTCCTTGCTAAAATGTAAATGTCTCCTACCTGGGGAAACACTTTTAAAAAAAAACTTGTAAGCAATAACTTTGAACTTGGAACAAATGACCTTTAATCCTTAGTAAGCACCTACTATGTGCCAGGCACTTTATATACATCATCCTTAATCCTCACTACGGATCCACAATGTTTATATTATAAATATGATCGATGAGGCTCAGATTAAAGTTATGCAGTTAATAAACTGGGAGGGAGGTATTCGAACCCATGGATCTTCTGGCTCAAAAACCCAGGCATGGTCCTCCATACCATGTAGCCTCTAAGGATGGTTGAGTATTGACTGAGGGAAGAATGGGTATCTTCCTTTGCAGTGGGCTTGTGGGGCGATCGGAGCACCACCTAGAAGAGGAAAGGATGGAGCTAGACTCGGGGCATTCTTTTTTTTGAGGTACCGGGGATTGAACCCAGGGGCATTCTACTTCCACACTACACCCCTGGCCCTATTTTTTTATACTTTTTATTTTGAAACCGGGTCTCAAGAAGTTGAGGAGGGCCTCACTAAGTAGAGAGAGGGGGGGGAGAGAGAGAGAGAGAGAGAGAGGGAGAGAGAGAGAGAGAGAAAGAGAGCTGAAGCTGGCCACAAACCCGGATCCTCCGGTCTCCGCCTCCCAAAGTACTGGGATTACAAGCGTGCGCTACCACGCCCGGCTTACTCAGGGCATTCTTAACTTGAGGTTCAGCGACTTGCAAAGGATTTGTATAGAGTTCAGGGGGACCATGAACTTGGGGGGAATCTCATCTTTATTTCTACTAATTCTAACTGAAATGCATTCAATTTTGAATGTGGACCACAAACCACAGATATATAAGCAGTTCCGTGATGTTGCATGGATAGAAAGCACAGACTTATTTTTATCACTTTACAGTTGTTATAGCTTCTCAGAAGACTCATCACCATTTTGAAAGCACAGTAGTTATTAGTCCCACTGCTAACTTTTGTCACATAATATGTCAATAAAGAACCATTTATAACATTATATGAAGAAGGTGGGGTTTTAAAATATTCTTATTGCCATATTTTAGTATAATTGGCTTTCTTGGTAATCCTATGTATCCTGTTAGGAGCTCTATTTTATTCTAAGATGGGTCTGTGGGCTTCAACAAGTTTCTAAAGGATTCATGGTGCAAAAAAGTCAGAAATCTTGCTTTGGAGAGTCAAAGGTATGGTTTTCCTACTTTACAATTTTTTTTTTTTTTTGCGGTACCGGGGATTGAACCCAGGGGCATTCTACCTCCAAGCTACACCGCCGGCCCTATTTTTAATACTTTATTTTGAAACCGGGTCTCACGAAGTTGCAAAGGGCCTCACTAAGTAGCTGAGGCTGGCCACGAACCCGGATCCTCCGGTCTCTGCCTCCCAAGTACTGGGATTACAAGCATGCACCACCACGCCCGGCCTACTTTACAATTTTATATATCTCGCCCCTTCCAATCTGTGTTGTATTAAATGAAGTCTTTAACCATTGATTAATTGCCTGGGAGGTTTGTTAAAATGTAGATTTCCAGGACCCACAGCCCAGTCACAAAAGTAGAATCTTGGGATTAGAACCTGGGAGCCTTCACTTCAACCAGGTCCCAGCAAGCTGCTCTATACAATGCCTCAGCATGGCTTGGAGTGGGCTGGGCCCCCAGGCAGGTAGAACAGCCTGCACAGTTCCACCTGGGAACTGTGGTTCTCCAGGTGACACTCAATGCTCACTAAAGTTTCTCAGTGAAGAAGAGAAAGGCTGAAGTCTTTGGTTTGAGTTTTTAGGGCTTCATTCATTTCCTAGGGCTGCTGTAGCAAATTATCACACAGTAAGATGGCTTAAAACAACAGAAATGTATTCGCTCACAGTTCTGAAGGCTGGAAGTCCAAGATGAGGGTGTTGGAGGATTAGTTCCTTCAGACAGCTCTTGGGAGAATCTGTAACATGCTTCTCATGTCTTCAGTGGTTCCTGGCAATCCTTGGTATTCCTTAGCTGGTAGATGTATCATTCCAACCTCTGTTTCCATGGCTTTCTTCTGTGAGTCTCACTTTCTATGAATATGTGTCCAAATTTCCCTCTTCTTAGAAGGACACAAGTCATAATGGATTTAGGACTCACTCTGATCCAGCATGAGCTCACTGTCGCTTCATTACATCAGCAAAGACTCTGTTTCCAAATAAAGTCACATTCACAGGTTCTAGTGGACATGAGTTTTGGGGGAACTCTATTCAACCCAGTAGAGGGGAGGATTTTTGTGTTTTTTGTAAATAGTTATGGCTAGCCTTCTTCCCATCCCCAGGAGATAACTAGTAATCTAAATCAGTGGCTCTCAAAGCATAGAGTTCAGCAGCACCCTCACCTAGGAATTTGTTAGACCTTCTGATAATCCGTCCTCCAGAACCAGAACCCCTGGGATGGCTCAATGATCTATGTTTTAATAGACCCTCCAGGAAATTCTGATGTCTGTTATATTAGTCTATATTTTGTTACTATAAAGAAATACCCAAGGCAGGCTACTTTATGAAGAAAAGAGTTCTATTTAGCTCATAGTTTGGGGGGATGAAAGTCCAAAATCAGGGGGGCTATTGATCTGTCCTTGCATGAAGACCCCATGGTAAGTTGTCATTGTGGAAGGAACACGTGCCAGAGAGGAAGCCAGAGAGAGAGTCAGTGGTTGGGCTCATGACAGCTAACGCCTCCCTCCAGGAGACCAGCATTCCCTTCCAAGGGCATGCCCCTGATGACCTAGGGACTTCTCATTAGGCCTCATCTCTTAAAGTTTTCATCACCACACTGGGCACCAAGCTTCCAACATGGACTCCTGGGGGACAAACAACATCCACACCATAGCACCTGTCCCAGTGTGAGAACCTCCGCTGTATGAGCGGGGTGGAGAGTGCCGTGTGGGAAGTCCCCCCTTGAGGCTGGGTCGCCCACTCATTCCAGAGCACGTAGAAGGCAGCGTGCTGACTATAGGGAATACAGCCATGTTCCGGTCAGTCCTTGGCTACTTGGAGCTTACTCCTAATGCAGAGCTCAGCTCACAACACTAGATAACTCAGATGTGTCAGGTGGAGCCATAAGTGTTGGTAACCACTTCTGATCCATGAAAATGGCAATTTCAATACAAAGCACGGTGTGTCCAGATGTGCTACTTCAGTCTCGCAGGGGGATGTGTTTACACATCCCGAGACTGGAGAAATGACTCCGCCAAGGCCCAGTGAATGAATGAGGGAGGGAAGCCCAGATGGGGACACAGCAGGTGCAGATGCCCCGGGGGTGTGAGAGCTGGGCCGAGAGTACAGGACGAGGCCTCCACAGGCTCCATCAAGTCCGGGCTGCCCCCACCCTGGCTCCTCCCTTTACCATGAGCCACTTCACAGTCACCTCCATCTCAGCTAAGAGAAGCTTCATCTAGACACCAGGCACTGAGATACCAAAACTTCCAGCAGGTTCCACCTGGATTCTTAATGCCTCCTTTTAATCTGTGAGCACTGAACCAACTTCATAGGGTGCACTTGCTCTTAAAGGGGTACAAAAAGTGATTTCATTTCTTTAAAATCCAAAGGGAAAAAATGAATTTATGGGGTTGCATTAAAAAACTTTAATTTTTTCTCACAGAAAAAAATGCAATGTTAAGACCCCCGAAAGTCCATTAAGTTATTTTCAAATGTTTTTATGGAGGAAAAGGCCCACAGAGACAAAAGTATCTCAAGCTCACAGAACTTCATGGCCCTGAACGAGAAGGCACCCAAATAGTGGGGGTGAGAGGCCAGTGTCCCTTGGATAAGCTTCTGAAATTTCATAAATGCTGAGCACCAAGGATTGGTGGCACCGTCAGGTCCTTTTCTCACAGGATTTCCAAGGGTTTCCACCACCATGCTGTTCCAGCACATTCTATCCCTTGGGCTCCTGGAAACTTCCTTTCCACTGGGAATGGGGGAAGCAGCCTTTACATGAAGAAGAAGAAAGGTGGAGATAGGAGCAGAGAGAAGGGGTTCAAAACAGGGCCAGTTGCCAGCATCTTAAAAAGCAGAAGGAGAAACCCTATAAAGTCCTACAAGCCTGGGTGTGAGTCCGGGCTCTGCCTCGTGTGCACTGTGTCCCTGTGGCCAGGTGCCACCGCCCCCGAGGCTCAGATTCTTCACCTATGAAGTGCTGTGACTTCTCTGATCTCACTGAACACACTTTACTATATACTAAATAACCCTAAGCCATGAGCTCACTGTGAGGATGAAATATCACTAATGCAGGGCCAAGCACAGAGTAGGTACACAGAAAAGATAATCCATTTGAATCCATTTAATCTTCCATTTTAAATCTAGATTCTTAAAAATGTCACTTAGCTGCCTCTACTTTTTTTTATTACAGAGATACAGGAAGGCCCCAGAACCTAAAGATTATTTTTACCAAGAACCACTGTGCTGAAATTCAGCCATGAGAGTTCATCTCATGAAGGAAGCACCGTTCTCTCTCAGCACCGCCATTAATATGAGTAGGCTTCGAAGGCATCATCTGATCAGCCATCTTTCTCCACTGCTCTTGACTAACATGGAATAGGCCCTCAGTAAATGCCAGTTCTCTCTCCCTGCCCTTCTCTCCTGCTCCCACCATGGAAAACCACAAAGTAAGACGAGTCCAAGCATCCTTCCAGCTGAGAAACATTTCCGCCTCCAGGTTTTATGTGGTCCCTGGAACAAAAGGTTTTAGGCCTCTGGCCTCTGTGATCCAGAAAACTTCACCTAGTTATGGAACTAGGAGAACTTTAAAATTTTAAATCAGACCATACCTCTGTCCAGACCCTCACTCCAGTTTAAACCCCACCAATTAGCCTTAAAAAATAATTTTAAATGTTCCCAGTCTAGAAAGCCCAAGATGATCCGACCTGCCTGTCTTTCCCCCTCATTCCCTACCACTTCTCGCTCACTCATGCCCTGCAGCCATCTTGGCCCCTGGTTCTGCAAGCTTGTCCTGGGCCTTTGCAGGTGCTACATAGAAGGAGCCCCTCCCTATTCTTCCCTGTCTCCTTCCTTCAAGCTGTTGGAGTCTTGGCTCAACTGTGATTTCCTCAGACAGACCTTTTCCCCTGCATCCCCCCAACACACACAGATCATCTATATCCTCATCATCCCCGCCCCATTTAACACACATGATGCAATAAAATCACACTTGACAGTGTGATTGCAAATCAAGTTAGAGTATTCTGAATGTGAGCGTGAGGTGGCTGCTCTATCATTCGCCATGTACTACATGTGCATTGGAATGTACCCATCGTTCTCCTGTGATGCTGAGTCAGCTCAGTCCTTGCAAATCCTCCCATCATCACCATAAAGTTCCAGGTTAAATCCCTCAGGTATCCTTATCTAGAGATTTAACATGCCAAGAGTATTGCTATGGTTTGAATGTCCCCTCTAAGACTTAGGTTGAAACTTAATTGCCCTCGTTACCATATTGGGAGGGGAGGTGAAGCCTTTAAGAGGTACACCCCCATGATGCGTTAAGGCTGTTATTACAGGACTGGGTTAGTTATCTTGGGACTGGGTTGTAATAAAGCAAGTTCAGGCTCCTCATTTCCTCTTGCCCCGCCCCCTCTCTCATGCGCTCTTTCACCATGTGATGCCCTCCACCATGTTATGACACAGCAAGAGGGCCACCTGGATCTCGGACTCCCCGGCCTCCAGAACTGTGAGAGATGAACTTTCCTTTACAAATTGCCCAGGCTGTGGTAGTCTGTTAACAGCAACAGAAAACAGACTAAGACACGAAAACACTGGCCACTGCTTCTTCTCACTGTCAAGCACATACCTTTCCCTGGACCAGTCTGAGCATCACATGGTCTAAGAAGAGGTGGGATCGTGAAAGCACACCCACAGGCTATGTCTTGACTTTTTAAATTCTCAAAACAGATTGAGATCCAGAAAGGAAGGCTTGAGGGGAAAAGAGTGCAGAGTTTAACTATAAAACTGGAAAGATAGGCCCGCCCTTATGTCAGGGTCACGTTGATTGGTAAGAAAAGGACTGGATCAGAGGTGAGACACTGGAGGAGATGGGAATTGGGTAAGAAGCACAGAGATGAAATGGCTACCACAGCATCAAGTAGAGAGGACAGGGAGACATGGAGGCTGCCAGCCAGTGCCCAGAAGGACTCCAGCCAGTGCCTGCAGACCATGGGCCACCATATGAGAGAGCACCCTGAGCCATCTGGGCGAAGAAGCTACCTTAGCCCTGTGTGTCTCTGTGGTACCTGCATCGTCCATTGATCATGCATGAGAAAGGCACCTGCTTGTGACTTGAGATTTATCTGAGCTCCATCATTTCACCCAGCCACTCTCCAAAGACCACAGGGCTCGCAGAGCCCCAGCCCCATCGGAGAACATCTTGTTTCCCTCTAAACCCATCACTTCTGGCTCGGTGTTGATGAAGGCACACTGCAGCTGGTGCTGGTGCCATAATTAACTCGAGTGTGCCTGAAAGACAATCACAATAATTTATATTTCTCCACCATCCTCCCCCCCCCATGAGCTTTGCAGATTTTATAGATATGACTCACCTCCGCTAGGGCTGTCCCTGTAGCATACTCCCCTTTTTGCAGTGATCTGGGACACTTATAAATTTCACCACACTCAAGGCATGATGGGAGAGAAAGCCCCAGAAATGGACTTTAGGAAAGGTTGGGCAATGGAGAAACACACTCCTGCTAAAGCTCAAGATGCATACATTCTCCCCATCTATTCTAGTGTAGATTTTGGTACCCAGAGTGAGCAAAGCCAAGTCTGCATTCCTCTGTGCCCCATAATGTCTTGACATCATTGTAGCACACACCCCACATGCCCAAAGAGACGTGTGTGTCATATTCTATGGATACACAGTACCAAGGCCAGTCGGTGTGGGGTGGTGAAGAAAGCTTGATTCTCCTGGCACCTCCTAAACCATTGCCTCTTACAACCATTCAGTTAACCAAACATTTTTAGATGTCCACTGGGTGGCCATTTGCTAAGGATACTGAGATAAATGACATCCCATCCTTGAGGATGGAGAAGCAATGGTCCCTTCACAGAGCTCACACACACAGCCACGTTTTGAGAGTGGACGCCAAGCCAGGCTGTATGCTACGTGCCTGACACATGTTCTGTCATTTTATCCTCATGATAGTCCCATTATGAGGGGGTATCCATCCTGCTTTTAAAGG
>PVJS01004558.1:20876-68663 GCA_004027185.1 Glis glis
CCGGGGATTGAACCCAGGGGCGTTCTACCGCACTACGCCCCCGGCCCTATTTTTTTTTATACTTTATTTTGAAATTGGGTCTCACAAAGTTGCAGAGGGACTCACTAAGTAGAGAGAGAGAGAGAGAGAGAGAGAGAGAGCTGAGGCTGGCCGCGAACCCATATTCTCCGGTCTCCGCCTCCCAAAGTACTGGGATTACAAGCGTGTGCCACCACGCCCGGCCCGTTTTCTCCTTTTCTGAATGAACAGCCAAGGAGAAATTTAACATACCCTCTGTTTTTGCTTATTTGCTTTGGTTTCCTTCCTTCCTTCTTTCCTTCCTTCCTTCCTTCCTTCTTTCCTTCCCTCCTTCCATCCTTCCTTCCTTGAGGTGAGATGGCATGTTCTGAGAAGGGAACCGTTCCCCAGTGGGAAGATTGAGGAGAGGTGACCTGAGATGTCATGTAGCTTCCCTGAGACTGGGAAAGGAACAGCGGTTTGAAAGTCTCTGCGAATGGAGACCCACAGTGTGGATGGGAATCGCTGCGGGGTGCACCCAGAGAGGATATGAGGCTGGAGATGGGGGGCAATGAAAGGCTGCCTTCAAAATGGTACTTGCCAACCATGAGCAAGTGTTTCCCCATCGTGGACCCAAGGCCAAACGCCTGCCCCAAGATCTTGCTGAAATGTTCAATTCCCAGGGATTCCTTATGTTCCCAAGGAAGAGGGAAAGCACCCCTTCCCCTTCATCCCCCCAGAAGACATAACTAAGAATAGGTTTCCTGCCAGCCCTGGCAGGTGGACAGCCAAGCCAGATTTATCTGCTTTAGAAAAATAAAGAAATCGTGATGCTGCTCACACCCAGGTCTCTCAGAGCAAATCCGCACAGGTTCCAGCTGGTGCTGGGAATTTCGCCCCAACCACCCTCCAAAGACCGCAGGGCTCCCAGGGCCCCTGCCCCGTCGGAGAACGTCTCGTTTCCCTCTAAAACCATTGCTTCTGGCTCGGTGTTGATGAAGGCACAAAGCAGCTGGTGCAAATGCCGTAATTAACTCAAGTGTGCCTGAAAGACGATCACAATAATTTATATTTCTCCACCACCCTCCATTCCCCCCACGAGCTTTGCAGATTTTATAGCTATGACTCACCTCCGCTACTGCTGGGGGGTAGCTCTGAGGGAGCTTGCAGCACACCACAGTTTAGGCAGAACATTAAAAAAAAAAAAACCACCCAGCTAATTACAAGTGAAACTCTCCCTGTCACGCACGGGCCAGCTGACTTCATGCCGGCGCGGCAGAAGTGCGATAAAACTCCCAAGTTGGTCCTTATATATTTTAAAGTCAGATTGCTCAGCCATGATCTCACAGCCCTGCACCCCAGCCAGTGGCCCTGAGCCAGTCTTTGAAATATGACCTAAGACGGGGCTGGTGACGGAGTGGCCATTTCTGGCCAAGTTCATCCTAAGTCAGTTTTCCTAGGAGGGCTCATCGCCATAGCCGCCACCTGGCAGCCCCTTGCAGCGCCATACTTTCTCAGAGGCAATGCACTCTTCTCTGGACTCCGACAGCTCTTCTGTCTGTGCTAGACGCCTGGCACGTAGCCACACTCGCTTCTGCGTTGTTATTCAACCCTGTTCAATCAGCAAATGTCTACTCGGAGGCACGATAGCAAAGTGGCTGAGAATGCAGTGTTTGGATTAAGAAATAATGTGGGCTTGAATTCCACCTCTCTCCATTACCAGCTGCATGAACTTGGGCAAGTAATTTAATCTGAGCCTCATTTCCTCATTTTTAAAGAGGAGGAAATGACACCAACCCCATGCGGGGCTCGATGTAGGGGTCAATGCACAACGCGGTAGTGAAGACAGCAAACTGTTCGTTACGATCTACCAACAACCACCTCTGTCTTCCGGATGGGGAGGCACCATATGGGGCTCCTTCATGTGGCAAAGGGACCGGCGTGCTCTGGTTCAGTGGCCCAAGGGATTTATGGCTTCCGATGCTTCCAGACTTTGGGATCCTAGAATTGCTTTGGACACCATTCTGGTGACTGTTAGCACTCTGTGCATGACCAAAATGTTTCATGAAGATAGTGGCAGAAAGAAGAGAGGGTCCTGACATCAACACAGATTTTCAAACTATAAAGTTTTCTTCTGGGAGTCAATACAGAGAGGTCTGCAACTCAGCTTCCCGGATCCTCCCAGTTCAGCCTGACTTGAGTTCTAAGAACTCACAGGGTGCCTGGTTTGGAAGGCAGACCAGGCACTGCACTTGCAGCCAGGAGCCCTCTGCCAGTTTTGGGCTGTGTGATCTTCCGGCGAGGAAGTCACTCGCCCCCTCCCAGCCCCATTCTCTTTATCTGTCTACAAGTCGATCAAAGTATATCCTCCATGTTCAATGTGAGAATCAAATGTAGGGAAGGGAAAAAAAGTGCATTCTATCATACTAAGTCAGAGAAATAAGCTGATCCAGTAGTATACACTTCCCTTCCTCTGAGTAGCTCAATTTAAATAAATAATTGTTTGCGCTAGGCATTGGGCTAGAGATACCAAAAAAAAAAAAAAGATTTTAGGGCTCTGCCCCCCAGGATAAGAAAATTATCCCAGATGCAATTTGAGAACCCCCAACCTTCCCTGGAAAAAAATAGTATTGAACTAGCCAGAACCGCACTGCTCATCCTTCATGGGAAGCAAATCCTGGGTCACCTGGGATGCCACAGATCCACGAGCCGGTGCCTCTCCAGCTCCACAGAAATGCCTCTCACCTCACCTCAGGAATGTCATCTTTGCTGCAGGTTTGGAGAATCCCTGGAAAAGGAAACCTTGTGTGGGACACATAGCACTCCACCATCTACCCGGCTCCCCTGCACGGTCCCCTGGTACGACTACAGCCATCCCTGTGTTTTGCCAAGTGTCCTACCCGACTCTTGCCTCCTGGCTCAGCATCTGCCACTGAAGAGAAGTTAGGAAGTCACGTTCTCCACACCCATGGGGTTCACCCCATATGGATTCTCACATCAGAGTCTAGGAAGCTCAAATTTCTTCAGTAGCATCATGAAGCACAAGAATTCCCAGACCACCGAGCAGGATATACGTGTTGTACAGAGAACATGAAGTGCAGAGGTGAGAGCGAGCTCCTCACCCATGCTGTGTCTGAACGGGGCCTTGAAGAACAGGGCGAAAGTTGCCTCCTTAACAGCAGGAACAGCAGGAGCCAGAGCTCAGAACTGGGGACAGACAGGAAGCATCCAGAAGCCAGCGAGTGAGCGTGTCTGGCTGTGGTGGCGAGGAGAGGACAGAAGGTGCAAAAGACAAGTGGGTTGCATAACAAAGAGCTCCGAATGCCAGCACGAAGCATCTGAACTATTTTTCCTTCAGAAAGCTGGGTCTCTGAGTGTCCCAGATGGACTGCAGGGAGGAGAAGCCGGAAGTTCAGCCAGCCAACCGGAAACACAAAGGGAAGAGCCAGCACCGGAAGTAAGGTAAAGGCAAAGGACCAGAAACGGTGTGTGCTGGAGAAAATGACACCCAGGATGTGGGGGACCTGGCTTCTGAGCAGAGGGCTGGGATCAGAGAAGGGGAAAAACAGAGGTGAAGCTGGGTTCCAATCCTAAGTAAGGAGGAAAGTAGGGCCCCCAGAAGGCTATCAGCTTGAGGAGGGGAGCGATGAATTCTGTCTGAGGTGGTAGGAAGGTTCTGGAAGAGAACCCTTCTCCTGACATTTGCCTCTTCTGGCTCCTAAAGGTGACACTCAGGGCCTCAATCAAGCCCAGAACCAATGGCCTGAGCCTCGGGGCCTGTGTCCCCTTGGATCCTTTGAGGCTGGTGACACCTTTGTGCCAAATGAGTACTTGGCCCAGCACCTTTCTGTGGTGGAGGACAGAGTGTCCCACTCTGATCTCCACACCCCTGTGAAGTGGCTGTTCTCACCTTTCCTGTCCTGCAACCAAGGCCAGAGGCCACGGAGGTCAAGACTCATTGTGTTAAAGGTGATAATCTCTCCTAGAAATAAATATTATAGGGCAGTGAGCACTCTTCCTCATCCTGGCTTCTCAAGAGGAAGAGTTCACATGGAAAGCATGATATAGGGGATTAGAAGGTTTATTTAGGGAAAGGAGGGTACAGTTTAAGAGAAGACCATGCTGAAGGGTCATGTTCCAGAGAAAGGGTCTGGAACATGAGTTTTCCATTTCCAGAAGTAGAAAATGGCAGCAAGTTCTCTACATGATGAGCTTTATGCAATCTGGAAACCTCTCCCCAACCCCCATGTCTATGCATTTGGGGAAGGAACTATCTCTTTTCCCACCAAATCTTAGTGCTCCTGCACTATTTCCTCCAAGTTGGAAACTTTCCTGCGGATGCCTAAGTAAAAATCTGGAAGGGGGTGCATGTCTAAAATGGCAATTGCAAGCCAGGCGTGGGGTGGTCCATGCCTGTGATTCCAGTACTTGGGAGGCTGAGACATGAGGATTTCAGGTTCAAAGCCAGCCTCAGCAACTTAGCAAGGCCATAAGCAACTTAGCAAGATCCTATTCCAAAACAGAAAAATACAAAATAGGGCTAGGGGTGTTGCTCAAAGGTAGAGTGCCCCTGGGTTCAATCCCCAGTACCACAAAAAAGTAAAATAAAATAGCAATTGCAGCTAAGTGGGATATCTCCATATCTCTTCTCATGAAGGCTGGCAGATCTTCTGTCCCATTCCTTCCCCTGCCCTGTTCATCTCTAATCTAACTACCTAGGTCACACACCAGCAAGTAGCATGAGGCTGCTTGGCCCCAGAGACCACATCTGCCCCACTGTACATGCATCCCACAATGGGTGGATTCCAAGGGCAACGGGGTGAAACCTACTGTTGGTCCAAAGTGGAGAAGCCCAAGTGCAATCACTGTCCAGAAATCAACAAGTGTGTTAAGCTTCATGATGGGTGAGTCACTGGACCAGGCTCCCTGGAGGATGCAAAGAGGTGTCAACTGAGATCTCTGCCATCAAAGCCTTTGCAACTTCTCGGGGCAGACAAGACTCCCAGCAATACAAACAAAGCCACTAGTATAATGAATACACGATACATTTCTTCCATTTTTCTGATAGCGCTCAGCACCAGCTGAGTCTATGCTGTTGAGCCCTCTGCATGCTTGCTGTGTGTCTTTCCTCACTGACAATGACAACAAATGAGGACAGCTATTTGCTAATGAACCCCCAAGTCTAGAGACATGCCTGACCCCTAGTAGGCACTTAGTAAATATGTGTTGAATGAATGCCAAGAAGTGGGGCTGGGCAGGAAAGTGGGAGAGAAGCAATAGGTAAGATTTCCCTGTGAGGAGCTGTCTAAAGGATTTGACATCCAAGAAGTAAAATGAAGTAAAGGTAGATGTAGGTAGGCGTGGGCTTCTCAGAGGAGAGCACTGCTCTCTCACCTCTTTACCTTTTCTCTACCACACCTATGCTCGAATGCTTCTCATCCACCCAACTTCACCCCCACAGGGCAGAGATGCTTATGATGGATGAGACAGAGATTCCATGAGGGATGCTCATGGAATGAACAGTAGGGTCTCTTCTGCATCTCTCTTGCTTCTACACTTGCAGGACTTGCGATGAGCTCTCAGCTGGTGGTTCTTCTTAGGTACATGGAGCCCAGCTCCCTTCACAGAAGGTCACCTTCCTTCCTCCTTGACATTCCCATCCCATTTTGGTACACTTCCTATGTCGAGTCTGCCAGTGGACAGCAACACAGGCCTGTGACTCCACTGTCGCACCTCCAGTGCGACAGTGGTCTAGGAGTCTAGACCGGGTCTAGCCCGGGTCTAGTAGTCTAGACCATCCTAGCACCAGGGCCAGTCTCTCCTGTTTCTCTCGACGTGTGTGATTTTTCCTCACCCTGAAGAGGTGAGACCCAAGAGTCAGGTTTGCCCATCGATGAGGCAGATCCTTTGTCTCAGTTTGCCATCGGAGTCTGTTTTAGATCAGGTTTCTTGGGAGCAGAGCTGGAGACAAAGTTTCGGGTATGCATGACTTGTCAAGGAAACGAGGAAAGCATTCTAGAAAAGGAAGGAATTAAGCCAAGATGTGGCATTAGCTGGGGGCTAGTGTAAGCCTCGTCCACAGGGAGCTCCAGTGGACTATGGAGTTGATGCCATGTTGAAATAGGGGTGTCCTTTTGTATTCCTTTTTGATTCATCACTAGACGCAGGCTACAGGGAACTGTTGAGGGGGGGGCATGGCACATGTTCTCCCCAGTGAAGTGAATGCTGTGGGTAAAGGTAGATATCCAGAGAAGGGGACAACTCTGAGTCCCCAGCAGGCAACACCCGGAGCGGCTTAGGTGTGGTCAGGGATCTGGGTGAGGATATTAACAGCATCCTCTCTGGACTCCTTCAGGGGGAGCTTAAGAGAAGGACATCTCCATGCAATAGAGCATGAATATACTGAGGCTTACATTAAGGTTTGGAGTTAGGGTCTCAGCTAACAATGCAGGGTTGCTGTGCCTTGTTGGTTCCATAGACATTTATTTCCATGAAGACCTCTCCTGGAGGGATCCAAGTACATCTGGACCCTTGTCCTGACACCATCTTGGTCTTATCCCCACCTGGGGCACTATTGGAAGCACCTCATTTTGGTGTCACTTCTCTGAGAGAGAATCCTAAAGAAGATGAAAGACAGCATGTTCTCCGCTCTCCATGAAACCAATTTGCACAAGCATCAAGCTCAGCGGAGTAACCTAGACCAGTGTTTCTCTGGAAACCCTCTCCAGGACTATCTCTATGCATGGGGTATTGGAGACCTGAGGCGCAATGAGAAAAGTTCCCCAATTTTTTCATTTGAAGAGATTGATTTTTAAGTTGGAAAATTCTTAACCTTTCAGTTAAACTCCATAAATTGATTGCAAATGCCCCCATTCAAAAAAGAAAAAACCCTGTGGAGAACTAGCACATATTTCTATCCCCAATATGCTGCTGCAGTCACCCTGTCAGGTCACATCGGATCAAATAAGAAAAAAAAGAAATACAACGTCTTTGAAGAGAAAGCTGAGAAGGCGAAGGAGGCCTGGGAAAGAAAGGGCTGAGGTGGAGGAAGGAAACTGGGAAAAATTACAAGTGACAGGAGTTTCCAAAGAAAGATTAAGATAAGAGGAGTCAAGGCAGGGGCGGGGCCCGGTGAGGGGGCAGGGCAGAATGAGGGAAGGAGCCAGGAGGCTGATGGTTTGAAGCAGGTACCTGGGGGAAGGGGACAGATCCTCTCCAGGAGGGAGGAAGCTTGGATCCAGACAGCCATGCTGCTTGAAGGATTCAAAAACAAATCACACGGTGTTAAGAACAAGCGGGTCTCCGGGGCTCTATAATTTGTTAAATGCCCAACAGTGAAAGGGCATTCCATGGGAGACTAGGAAATTCCCACAAGAAGACAAAGGGAGGCTGACGGTCAGCCACAGTGAGTGTCCTCTCCTGCAATCCGCGAGTTTAACTCCTAGCTCGGGTGGAGATGGGTTTATCCCATCCCTTTGGGTGGGGGAGGGGAGATGCCCAAGCGCTC
Source organism: Glis glis (assembly GCA_004027185.1). Lineage (NCBI taxonomy): Eukaryota > Metazoa > Chordata > Mammalia > Rodentia > Gliridae > Glis > Glis glis. The sequence goes on from PVJS01004558.1 coordinate 28,381, forward strand.
CTCTAGCCAGTTGTGTTTGGGGCCACTGGCCGTCTAGAAGACAAATCAAAGCCTCGAGCCCACTAGCCAATCTAGAATGCAGGTCAGAGAAGCGAAGGGGTTGGTTGTGACTCAGTGGACAAGCAGACTCCTGGGGCTCTTACCCCCAGCACACCCTGACAGCCGGCTCCTGGAACAGCAAGAGGGCCTCCAGGGTCCACCTGCTGGCATACTTCTTGGCCTGGCCTGGTAAGACAGAACATTCTAGTAAAAAGTCGTCAGGAGCAGCCCCTCATTTTGGGGGAAAGATGGGGTGGCTGCTAAGCTTAACAATGCTGCACGCAGCTAGACTTCTAGACCCACTGTCCTCAATGTTATTTTCACGCATGCATTCACTTCATTCATTCATTCATTCATTCATTCAACAAGAGAGCAGAGTGTGCTGCGTAATCCAGGCTCTGAGGTCTGGCAAAGCCGTGTTTGCATCTATAGCTCTGCTTCTTCCTATCTGTGAATCCTGGAAAACTTACACAACCTCTCTGTCTCAGTTTTCTCATCTACTCTAGAGAGATACTTATAAAATTATCTCCGTGAAGATTGAATGAGATACGGCGTTCTGCCCAGAACCTGAGCAGAGTAATACTTGGTAAGTTGCAAACTGTGTCCATATTATTTGTATCATCACAATTATTATTACTGTCAATAAGGAAGGTGGTCCTTCCTTACTCATGATTATCCCTTCCATGTGGGGAAGGTCCTGCTTCCCTCCTGGATCCCTGCTGTCCCCTTACTCGCTCCCTCACCCCCTAGGAGAGAGAAAAAGCAATTGTTTTCTTCTGATAAATTTGGAAAGATAAATTGGGCAGGTGCACCGGGCCCCTTCCTTTTCTCTTTCTCTTGGGAGCAAGTGGGCCTCCAAGAAGGAATCTTCCACTGCCCCTCCTCACAGCACCTCTGTCTCCTGCCAAGGGCCTGTCCGGCTGCCATGAGTGGAGATGATCATTCTTTTTATGTTGGGGACTCCATATCAAGAAATCTACCAACCCACAGATGTCAGCTCCATTTTCCAACATCTACTTTATCAGTAACAATGATGACACTGGATGTCGGTCTCCATCTGCCACGGCTTTTGTTTTACTTCTCAATCCGTTCAGAACTCTGGTGAAGAGGGAAGGTGCTATTTATTAGATGCCCCCTCAAATCCCAACAATTATAAATAATTCTATGCACGTGCATAGCTGAGATTTGTTTCATCGGTTCAATGAAACAGTTCAAAGAGAGAATTGAATTCAAATCCAAGAATTTTTCACCCTCCTCCCCCTGGAATCCCACCGGCATCCCCATCAACATTCCAGATACTTGATGATCCTGTGATTTCTAACAGAAATTTACAGTTTCATTATATAAAAGATGAACACAGGGCTCCCTGAGCATTTATTCTCCTTAACCCATTTCCCCCCTGGAGCCGAGGTCAGCAGTTTTCATTACCACCGCTTGCTTTGTGTTTCCATCCTCCCTCCCTGCTGAATTCCAGATCCTTATCCGGACCCTCGTGCAGGAAAAGACTTCTTTTATGTGGTTTTTTCTTTATGGGTTTCTAGGGCTGAGCTACCTTTGGTAAACTAAGAGCGTCTTTGGCTCCCTGGCGATCATGACCAGTTTCATTTGTGTAGGCTGACTCTTGTTTGGAAATGGGGATTGCATGAGGCAGAGAGATGCTGAGATTAGGGGGCCAGAGCATTCCTGCTCAATAAATCAATCCCCTTTTAATTGTGTCCCTGTCAGCCTGCATTCTTCCAGAGACAGGAGGGCAGGGAGCTTGTTAGTAGAGTGATTCCTCTCTCTCCTTTGTGTGCTGAGCTGATTGTCAATTAGATTAAGCAACACCCAGGGCAGCTGTACAGGGCCTCCAGGCTCTGTCTCAGTCACAAGAAAGAAGCCAAATGGATTGTCAATAGACTGGAGTCCAATTTGGAGCTTCCAAGAAATTTCAACCTGGGTAGTCATCTCTGCATAGACAACCAAATTCTGACCTCATTTGGTGAAATTGGCACACTCTGCATAGTTAAAATGTCTTTGAGTTAAAGATCATTAAATCATTGGCTACCTTTCCCCCAGTAGCCTCCAAAAGGTGTTAGACAATAAAGCTTCTATTGGGCATCTGAACTTTCCTTCCTCACAGGTGTTCCTACGTGTCTTGTTCTCACTACATGCTGACAGTAGTGGGTTGACACCCACAAGATGGATGAAAAGCTTGCCGTGTTGTTCACAGGGGTGAACCGTTTCTGGATATCGAACTGTTCTTGCTTGAATGGGAATGATCTGGACCCTCTCGTTTGCTTCTCAGATTTTAACATGCGTGAGAATCACCAGAGTCCTGTGAACACTTAGATTCTGTCTTAAGATTTCTGAGCGACCCAACCGGCAACAGTTCTAGCAAGTTCACAGGTGACGCCAATGCTGCTCGTCCTTGGGCCAGACTTTGAGTAGTAAGGATCTAGAACTAACTTACGCTTTCACCTGGATAATGTTCACAATCCTTAACATCACCTCCTTAGTCTAGGTGGTGGTGTCTCACAGACCTGGATACTTTATCTAAACCAATCTGTATCTCATGAGACAATGCATCTGAGTACTTAACAACAGTACCCAGCACAGAGTATGCATCTAATAAATGGTACTGTTCATCAGCATCTATATCAGGGGTCTGAGAGCTAGAGCCCACAGCCAGGTCTGGTTTTCCACCTGTTTCAGAAATGGTTTCATCTTAACATAGCCACACTTGTTTATTTCCAGATTGTCTATGAGCCTTTATACCACAACAGCAGAATTGAGACACTGCAACAGAGACCACAGAGGGCTCAAAGCCTGATGCATTTTCTGTCTGGCAAGCATACCAACCTCTCATCTGTATCATTTATTCAACAATAAAAGCATATCACTTACCTATTGTGCCCAGGGCCCTGGAGATAGAGAAGTTTCTTCCCCTGAAAGATCTCAGCCTCTAATACATATTTAATGAATCCCTGTGATATCCCCAGCATGTATTTGCCACCTGTCCCTCATCTTTAAAATGAAGATCACAACAGCACCTACTTCAGCGTGTTATGTGAACTTACGAGTTAATGTATGTTAGATTCCTAGAATGATGTCTAGAACATATGAAGTATTCAATAAATATTAACAATTATTTTCATGATCCCAGTAGGTGTTTTTAATCCACATTTTATGTCCATGAGATAGGATTGTTACTGCTGTTTACAGATGCAGAAAACATGAATGATCATGATTTTGCTCTTGTTATTCTAAAGCCTCCCAATGTAGTCAGACCACAGACACTGTCCTATCGCTCTCTCCACAGTCTTCGACAGTCTGGCCCCAGACAGTCCTCAAGTTCAGTACAATATCATGGTGCAAATACCACTAACAGCTAATGCTTACTGAGAGCTGGGTGGTGCATGATCACATCAGATCACAAGCTAGGAAGCCCATGGCTGTCTTCTGCACACACAGATATGGAAAGAAAGGCTTCAAGAGGCACTATCACACAGCCAATAAATGAAAGAGCCAGGATTCGAACCCTGTCCCACTTCAGGGCCTACAACCAACCCCTGCAAACATCCCAGTTAGTGAGTTTTCAATAAACATTTCCAATGTCCTTGCAGATGGTAGATATTAGTCTAATGCTGGGCAGCAAGTATCACACTCACATGAATCATCAAAACCTTCCCGGGCCTTCGATTTGCTCACAGCAGATGAGGCGACCACACAGTTGCATGGGCACTTACTCCCAGGAGAACAGACGGAACCCAAAGGCAAAGGACAGTCACAGCTACTTAATAGGTGGAGTGGCCCGAGGTGACAAACATATACCTGGTCAGTGAACATAAAGAATCTTTCCCTAAAGCCCGAGTGCTGGGCCGGGATCTGTGAGCACGCAGCAATTGATAGCTGTGCAGTTTATATGTAAGGCTGTATGATGAAGAGCTTTGAAGCCAAAGAGACCAGGGGTCAAATCCCAGCTCCAGCCGATACTAGTTTGTTCCTCAAGCAAGTTCCTGTCTCAGGGCCTTGGTTCTTTCTCTGTACAAGGTGGTCTGTGACAGTGCCAACTTTACAGTATCATTGCAAAGATTAATTGACATCAAGGATGTCACATAGGTAGCAGGGATGCTACTACCAAGTAAGCCCACAGTAAGTACCGTTTGTTATGTTTTTCCAACCCCAGCCCAGTCCTGATCTCTGGTAGTTCCCCACTAAATGTTACTTCCCTTCCCTTCTAATTTTCTTGAAACAAACCTGACTGGAGACAGATGCCGCAAGTCTTTCCCATTTTAAAATCAAGCCTTCAAATCTTTTTAATTTTTCCTTTAAGTTCAATTTTATGGCAAAAGAGAGTTCTTCTTAGAGTAAATGGAGTAAAAATGTGTTGCTGCATGTACCATATGTGTTTAAATTACCTTTCTCTGCTGACTTACGTCTTCATTTAGACATGCTCTACTTTCATCGATGATTGACCTGTAATTAGTCGGCAGATCTTTAATGAGCACCTTCTGTGTGCTTGGCACGCTTCTCAGTTCTGAGAATGCAGAATCAAACAAGGCAGACACAGGCTACCCCTGTGGGGTTGATATTCTAGTGGGGAGAGACAGCAATAAACATGCAAACAAGTAAATCACGTGGCTTCTCATTGTAGTTAGTGCTCTGGAGATGATAAGCCAGTACTGGGTGAAAGCAACGGGGGGGGGGGGGAGTTGGTTTTTTATTGTATGGCCATGGAGACTCTGAATGATGGGCAGAAGCAAGACAGGCAAAGACATAATGAGCATCCCAGGCAATGCAAAGACCAGGAGATGGAGAAGAACTTGGTCTCTTCCAAAACACACAGACGTCCAGTGCAGCGAGGACATCAGTGGAGAGCAGCCAAGGAGATTCAGCTGGAGAAGGCTAGGGAGTGAGGGGCAGGAGCCTGGTCACAGAAGACCACAGGAGTGATGAGGAGTGTGCATCTCCTTCCAGATGTAGTGAGAAGCCATCTGAGGGTTTAAACAGGGGAGGGACATGATCTGATTTTGCATTTAGAGCAGCCACTCTGGTCGTATGGGGAGAATGGGCTGGAATGATTTGGGGTACAGATCACAGGTAGAGCTGACCTGCCTGGTTAGATGAGATGAAAGAGAGAAAGAGAACCTGTCATTGCCATCCGATCGAGATTTTGATCTGGTCCATTACAGGGACTGTTAACTCTGACCTTAACCGGAGTTAAAAGCTTCAGAAAAAGACAGTTTTAAATGCTCAGTGGTCACTTCAAGCAGGGATGGCCTAAAACAAAAAGGGCTTTTGGAGATATTTGGAGGTACCAGTACAGCCCAAATGCTTGGGTGCCACTAAACACAGATGCAGGTCAAGTCTCCTGGTTGTGTCTCCATCCTGGGATGTCCATCCTCCCCATAAAAGCAGCATGATGCAGTAGAAAGAGCAGGGGGTGGAGCCCAAGGGGCCTGTATTTTCACGCTTGTAAGTTGTAGGATCATGGTCCAAGTGTTTAATCTCACTGAGCCTCAGGTCCCTATCTGGGAAGCAGGAACTTCCAGAGCTAATGAACACACTCTATCTAGCACGTAAGTCATTGTTGAGTAAGCTTGCATTGTCTAACATCTTTGCTCTTAATAAGCTCTTAATAAACAGTGAGTTGGTTATCTTTTCCTGGATTTTGTCAGACACTCCCTGATGTAGGTTTCAGAGTAAGGTAAATCCTAGGCCAACACACCCTTCCTACTTTACTTGTGCCAGTCTGATTCCTCCAGGAAACAGTCATCAAGATAGGATTAAATGAGCAGACTTTATTAGGGGAAATGCTTGTGAAAGAAAATGAGGAGGGAAGTGGGTATGGCTGGGAGAGTTGTTAGACCACAATGCAGGTGTGACCCCAAGTAAAGGAGGGGGAGAAGGTCAGTAGAAGCATTCTAGAATGCTGAGCTATCCAAGGAAAGCTTTGCAAGGATGTTAGGGAGTCCTATAGCCAAAGTTGATCATCAGAGAAGTCCGGTGCTTTATGATCCCTGCTCTGCTCAGTCATTTGCTGGGAGCAGTGTTTGGGAATTGTAGTCAGCATTCTCATTGCTGTGACCCAAACACCTGACACACACAACTTTAGAGGAAGGAAGATTTATTTGCTCATGGTTCGGGAGAGTTTAGTCCATGTTAAACTGGTTTCCAAGCAGGAGCCGGGGCTGCAGGTTCTCAGGGTATAATGGTGGGGAGCAGAGAGAGAGGGTAAGGGCTTGTATCAGCTCATGGCTTGACTTGTATCAGCTCTCTCCTGCTGAGAGAAGAGAGAGGAAGAGGAAGCTGCTAGGGGAAACTCTATGCTTGGCCACTCCCTCTAGGGACCCTTCCCCCAAAACCAAGTCCCACCTCTGAACATGGCTGCCTTGTCTACCACATGAAGTATGGGGGACACTTTAAATCCAAACCATAACAAGAGGGGTGAACCTGGAGCAAACACCGGGATGGACTTCAGAACCCTCAATCAGTGACTCTCCACGTGGGCAGGTACCTGTGGATCCAAAACCAAGAACTTGCATTCCTTTCTTTTTAAAGGCTTTGCTGGCAAAATTATAAGAAACCAAGTAGTCCATAACGATGCTAGGGAGATAGGAAATCTTACCAAATTCCCTTCTTACAGAATTCTGCCACTGGGGGCCTGACTTCCTCTCCATGGAAACCTATGTCATCTCTCCTACACAGTGAGGGCTGGGCAAGGAACTTTTGTTCTTCTCTCCCCACACAACTTGGTCCAGGAAGTAAGAATCTCTGCAAACACTCGGGGTCACTCAGAGGCCATCCTCTTCATCCCTTCTCTTGCAACTCCTCCAGCGAGAGAGGCAGTTTTTCTCCTTAGTGATGGGGAAGAGCCTTTCATCCACTGGGTTGAATTAACCAGGGATGGCTTCTACATGAACAGGAAGGCCTGGAGCCTGCCACTCTCCTCTGATGGATGAGTTATGTGTCATCCTCCAGAATGCAGTTGATGGGGCAGGATGGTCTGCAGACCTGACTCATCCCATAAGTAAGCACTAGGTTGGGGGAGAAGTAGAAAGTCCAATTTAGCCTCAGTTCTAAGCCACATTCTCCAATCCAACTTTGGGCTCAGTATCTGAATACTTACTTATCACTTGTATCTATTTCTCAGATGGATTAGAATCCATTGAGAGGAAGAAGTATGATTAATTAGCATCTTAAATCTCCAATGATTCCAGATCTGAGATGCTTGGATTATTTGCCAAGGATGATTTCTGTTGATCCCACTCTTGGTATGGTGGGATTCAGAGATGCTTCTAGAGCCTCTTCTCTAATTCCAACCCCAGATGATCTTCCTAAGAGGGTCTTCATAATTACATTCTTGCAGCCTTTGTCACACTTTGTAGTCACTTGCCTGGGGTTTTAGGAATGCTGAAAAGAAAAATATTCGAACAGACCCCCTCTCTTGTTCTCAGCCACAACACACTCCTCCCTGCAGTGCAGTCGGGCACTCAGATCCAAGAACTGTAGTTATTAGTCTGTAAAGTTCCTGCCCTGGTTTGGCGATCACCTAAGAGGCTTCTGGCCATGCTCTTCCTTCATGGAAGACTTTGGCACTTGGCACTGAGTCCTTTCCCCAAAGTGCTACCACCATCCTGGATGACCATCACATGCACATGGATGGCCCACTCCATCCCTTGACCTGCATCCCTGCCTTCTTTCATCTTCTCCTACTCTGATTTGGAATTCCTGTGGCCATACTCAGACCCTGACTTCAGGAAGGGCCACCCCACCTCTGAAATCTTAAAACCGGACAACTCACTTTTTCCTCAAAGCCTCACATTTCAGAAAGTATCTGTGGTTGGTACACAGATCACTTGAATGAGAACTTTCCTGAGGTATTAATTAAATGTGCCCATATCAGACCTACTGAATTAGCCTCTCTAAGACAGATATGCAGAAATCTGCAATTAAGCAATCCCCTGGATGATGCTGATGCACAGCGGAGTTTGGGGACCACTACCTCTCAGTCCAGCCTGGCATTACTCTCACCACACCTATACTCCAGATCCACAGAGCTCTTGGGTCTTTGATTCCTCTGCTACTTCTCTACCAGCCCTTCATATCTTCAATTTCTTCCTGTCTAGCACAGATGCCATGGTCCACCACTTCAACCCTCTTGGTAATTTCTATTTCCTTCCCCAACTGCTCAAGCTCTGTCCAGCAAAACCCCAGCCCTTGGATGATACACCTACTCACTTTTACCATCAGGACTCATCAATTCATTTACCCTGTTGGTAAAATTTTGCTAAATGCTCAAAGTATCCCAGTCATTATATAAAGTAATAGAGTTGTTGTTATTGTTGTTGTGTGTATGTCTGTGTGTTTAAAATCATGATCATCTTCCCCTGATTATGTTTCCCTGGAGGGGAAACATAAAATGATCATTTTGATTCACTGTACTAAGGTCATGGATAAAAGTAAACACAGCACACTATGGATGTGTGGAGGAGAGGGTCCCAACCCAGTCTGGGGTGCAGCAAGATTAAGGAACATGTGCTTAGAAGAGATGTCTCAGATGAAATGATGACCAAGAGGTAGACAGATGAAGAGGAAGGGGGTGAATCCCAGGCATAGGTGTCAGGTGAGCAGAGGCAGAGATGTGAGGGCAGCATAGCAGGTGCGCGGTGTGAAAAGCAAGTCAGTGATGCTGAGGAGTGATGCTCACGGCATGGAGAACTGAGAATATTTTCCAAACAGAAACTCAAGATCTATGACCCCAGTGAGGTGGAATGTTCCAAATCAAGAATGCCTCAGAAAATACCAGAGATGATGTCACTAACATACTAGGGAGTTTGGGCTCAACATGCCTCTTCTTCTACATATTTTTGCCCCTACATGCCTCTCAGCTCCCTACTCAAATGCACCAGAAAATAAAACCTGTTTTATCCATTTCCCTGCAAATGACATAATTTTGTTCTTATCAGGTTGATATTTCTAAAATGAACCCTCATCTTGCCTAAAACCCTTTGAAGTCCAAAATCCTCCATCATGAAGCCCAAGCCCCTTCCCCATCCCCACCTCTATTTGTCATCTCTCACCTCCAGACCTTTGCATAGGCTGTTCCTTCTCCTGAAATGCCCTTCTCTACTCCCCTTGCCTGCTCAACTAGCTCTGAATATCCTTCAAGAGGCAACTTAGGTGTTACTGACTATAGGGAGCCTCCCCTGACCAGCACTACCTTGAGCCATACCTGGCGCCCCTTCCTATAAATTCCCCTATCGCCCTGTGCTTTCCCATCACACTTTCACACAAGCTGGAGTTGGCTGACTCGTTTCCATACTGTACTAGAATTTAAGCTCCACAATGACAAAATCCATGCTTGTCCTGTCCACGCATGCACACATGCGTGCGTGCACACACACACCTCTATTTGTTATCTATTGCCGTGTAACAAAGAACCCCAACACCTGGTGGTTTCAAACAACATGCATTTATTATCCCAAGTGGTTTCTGAGGCTCGGGAGATCAGGGGTGCCTTGCCTGTGTGATCCTAGTTCAGGGTCTCTGAGGAAGCTGCAGATCAGACTCAGGCCAGAGCTTCAGTCCTCTGAAGGTCTGATGGGGTCTGGAAGATCTACTTCTAAGTGGGCTCGCTTACACAGCTGCAGGCAGGAGGCCTCATTTTTCACATGTATGTTTTCATGACATAGCAGCTAGCTGCTCCAAAGGGAGAACAAACCAAAAAAGGAAGCAGGGACATGCCGAGATTCAATATCTGTTTTAACCCCCATTTTATACATAAGGAAACAGATAAGTCAGGTAATGCATCCAAAGTCACACAGCCAGTTTGCATAAGAGGTAAGATTTGAACCAAGCAGTCTGGCTGTAGAGTTATGGTCCTTGACCATCATGCTATACTGCCTCTCGAGGCAAATCAGTATATATTTGCTAGATAAAAGAAACTGCTGTGTTCTAGGAACCATGTGTTAAAATATGCTTTTCTAAATTAGCTCATTTTTTATTCATTCATATCGTGTGCCAAGCACTGTGCTGGAGACTTGAGGGGCCATTTCAGTCACACACACACATACACACACATCTACAGTTCACATTGCCCTAAGAGAAAATTCCAAGATTCCAGGGTATCCATGCTTGGAATGAGAATGGCAGCCAAAGTCCCTTGGTCTCAGAAAGCGGGCCTCTGAATCCACCTGAGCTGAGCTACCTCAGGGCTCTGGGGCCTCCAGGCCCAGCATCATTGCTGCTGACTCAGGCCACCTGCTGGCTTCTCCCAGGGTGGGGAGGGAAAAGCTTAGGAAGGGACCTGGGTGTACAGGGTGAGGCTGGCAGCTGCAGCTCAGGTCTAATGATTTCACTGGAGAACCATTCTACAGCTGCCCTCCCCAGGCTACAAGAAGCTTGGAGGGAGACAACTCAGCAGTGAAATCACCACAAAGACACCAGGCACAATGGCATCCTTGTGAGACTGAGCGTGTGATATCACGGGTCTAGAAGCACTGAGCCATGATCCCTGCCCCACCCCGGTGCAGCCCAGAGCAGCCGGCAATGGCCATGAGCTAATGTCAGTCCTCTGCTCCAAACCAAGACTTTAAATCAACAAGAAGAAACTAGCACTATTCCATGTAGATGGATTTTCAACACTCTCCTCAGACTTAGAATTGTAAGAAAAGAACTTGAAGATCCTTCCACTGAATTATTATTTGTTGCAATTCAAATATAGAGGTTGTTTACATTCTTGTGCACCATACATACTAAAGGACAATACTTTTTATTTTATAGAACATTTTCTCAATCTTATTCAAAGAAGACTGAAGACATAGATACAGAAAATGCAACAAGATCACATGAATTCAGTTGTAGGGAAATAAGAGAAATCAGGACTGAAATATTAAACAGAACCAGGGCATGTACAAAAAATGCATAGCATGGAGCCCTTTACACCTGGTATAGATGGCTCTATTTTGGTGGCTCTGAGCTTCCTAGAAGGTAAAATGAAGAATAAACCTAATAAAATTGAAAAATAAGTGTCCAACATGGTTTTGGCCAATATATTTTACTTCAATAATATATTTTTGCAAATTATAGTGGTCACGAGATTAAAACCACCCAGTTACTCAAATGAAACACAGCTCCATTAAAAAATTATTCCAACATTTATCACAAAGAGGAGGTTGAATAAGGTCATGAACAACATCTTTATGAAGATCTCTTGGTCCAGGCCAACAGTATTACAACAAGAGTTTGGCAAACTACAGTCTGTGAGCCCAACCTGGCTATCAGCCCATTGCTGTAAGTAAAGTTTTATTGGAACAGAGCTATGCTCATTGGTTTTGCATGGCTTTTTTCTATGGTTTCCTTTGTACTGCAAAGACAGAATGAAATACTTGCCACAGACCTTGTATAGCAAACATGCCCTAAGGTGACCCCCAAGGAGTCAAGCCCTTCAGTATGAGTGGAGCCTGTGACATCCTTCTAAGCAATAGACTATATGCAAAGGTAATAGGATGCCACTGCTTGATTGAATTATGTTATATGGCAAAGTAATTCCCCTAGTTATGTGACCATGTAAGACTCTGTCTTAATAGACCAGAGAGAGGGCTCTTACTGATCTTGAAGCAGCAAGCTACTATGATGTGAACTAACAGTAGAGAGGAGCGCATGGCAAGGGACTGGGGGATGGTCTCTAGGAACTGAGGATCTCAGTCCTACAGCCTCAAGGAACTTAATTCTGCCAACAACCATGTGAACTTGGATATGACTTTTTCCCAAGTCGAGCCTCAGATGAGAATGCAGCCCAGTGGCCCACCTGATAGCAAGCTTGCAAGCACCCTGACCAGAGGCCCAGCTCAGCCAGGCCGCTGTAACGGGGTACATAGCACAGGCCCAGCACACAAGGGTGTTCAAGAAAGCTGTGACTTCAAATTCAAAAGCTCCTACACAGCAAAGGAAACAATCAACAAAACGAAAAGGCAACCTGTGGACTGGGAGAAAATATCTGCAGTATCTGATAAGGGGCTAATATCCCAACTATACAAAGAATGAATACAATTCAGTAGAAAACACAACCTGATTGATAAATGGGCAAGGGAACTGAATAGACATGTTTTCAAAGAAGACATACAAGTGGCCAACAGGTATATGAAAAACTGCTCAGCATCACTAATCATTAGGGACATGTAAATCAAAACCACAATGAGGCATCATCTCACACCTGTGAGGATGGCGCGCATCAAAAACGCAAGAGAAAAAAGCATTGGCGACGATGTGGAGAAAAGGGAACCTTGTATCCTGTTGACGGGAATGTAAATTGGTGCAGCCACTATGGAAAAACAATGCAGAACTCTCTCAAAGAATTAAAAATAAAACTATCATGTGACCCAGAAATCCCACTTCTGGGTATATATCCCAAAGAAACAAAATCAGTATCTTGAGGAGATATCTATATTTCCTTATTCATTGCAGCATCATGTGCAATAGCCAAGGTGTGGAAACAACCTGTATCCAGCAACAGAGGATTCAATAAGAAATTGCGACACACATATGGATATATACATTTACACCACAATTATATGTAATTAATATGCTTTGTATTATATATATCATATATTATGTTATCTATAATTATGTAATTATACATAAATAACTATATACAATTAATATATTATATATTATGTATCACATATATTATACATATATGATTGAATATATAATGAAATATTATTTAGCTTTAAAAAGGAAATCCTGCTATTTTTTTTTTTTTTTTTTTTGCGGTAGGAGCGTTCTACCTCCGCGCTACACCCCCGGCCCTATTTTTTTTTATACTTTATTTTGAAACCGGGTCTCACGAAGTTGCGGAGGGCCTCACTAAGGAGAGACAGAGACAGAGACAGAGACAGAGAGCTGAGGCTGGCCGCAAACCCGGATCCTCCGGTCTCCGCCTCCCAAAGTACTGGGATTACAAGCGTGCGCCACCACGCCCGGCGGAAATCCTGCTATTTAGAACAACATGAATAAACCTGGAGGGCATTATGCTGATTGAAATAAGGCAGACACAGAAAGACCAATATTGCACAAAATCATTTGTATGTGGGATCTAAAAATGTTAAACTCACAGAAGAGTAGAATGGTGATTATCAGGGGCTAAAGCAGGGGACCTGGAGATATTAGTCAACAGTACAAAGTTACATTTATGTAGGATGAACAGATCTAAAGATCAAATACACAGCATGAGCGCCATAAATAATAATAGTGTGCAGTATACCGGAAATGTGCTAAAAGAGTAGACTTCAAGTTGCTCTCACCACAAAAAAGGTAACTATGTAAAGAGATGGAGATGACAATTAGTTTGAGTGCAGTAACCATTTCACTGTGTTTATGCATATCAACACATCACATTGTATACATGAAATATATATAATTTTATGTTTAAGTCTTTTATACAAGGTAAGCTGTTTGGGGTAGAAAAATGGGGAATGAATGAATGAATGAATGAATGAATGAGTGAATGAATGCATGAATGCTCAGACCAATTTCTGAGCCCCCCCCATCTCCATCTGGGCACACCTGTATCATTTCCTTCTCCCGGCCCACTCCATCTCCTCTGCAAAAACTGAAAAGTGTCTTGCTTTCCCTTTTCTTTAAGTCCCTACTGGCCCTCCCATCTTTTCCCCCAGCTGCGGAGGAGTCCAGCAGATTAGTTCTTTCCACAACCACCCCCTGGCAAGTGGTGTTAGGAAAATAAATATCCATGGTACAGATTTTGCTATGTTGTTCTCCTCCCCATCATGGTTTATGAAAGGCTATAAACATCATTCTGCCTCCAACAGGTGGTAGTTTAAAGGTGGGGGTGAGGAGTGGAGGCAGAGGGGAGAGGCTGCTAGAAGGGGCTCTCTTGGAAACTGGTTGGTTCTTAACCCTTTCACCAGCTACTAGCAAAAGCAGCAAGCCTTGCCCAGAAAGAAACCCAGATTTAGCCTTGCTCATATGCCTAGGAGTAAGTTACACAGCCCTGCTGCTTTTGGCTGGACACGGTTGTGTGTCTGTGTCCAGCTGCAGGTAGAGAGGCTGGCTCTGCTGAGCCAAGCTCAACTCTCACATGTAGGGGGATTTGCTGGCTGTGGACTGGTCTAGCATGCCTTCAGTGGGGACAAATGAGCTCTTCTCCATGTGGACGGGCCTCTGCTAGCGGATTTGGCCAAGTGTGTGCACACAGACAGGTTCTAAGAAAGAGAAGAGAAACACCAAGGTCCCTGAGGCCCTGGCTCACGATTGGTACAGCCTCATGCCCTCACCTTCTGTTATTCTAACAAGGTGAGCCCAGATTCAAGGATGGAAGGAACTGCAAAGTAACTCTGTAAAGGACACAAGCATGGATACGTCATTAATTTGGACCTTGTAAGCAATCAGTCAATCTGTTCCAGCCACCTCAGAGCCCAGAAGAGAACCTCCTGCAGGACCTTGCCCTGGGCAGGCACCCAAGCGGCCAAGCCATCAGCCCAAGAGGGCAGAACCCCTGCTGAGCCCATTCACCACTCTTTCTACCAAACATCTATGGGAAAGGAGTTGTGTTCTGATCTCCTCCAGTGCACAATTCCATAAAAACACAATCTGCCAAGCCCCTCTCTGCAAGCTAAATGTCCACAAGTGCCACGTGTAGAAGGTGCTTAGCAGATGCTTCTGCGCGATGACGATTTGAAAAATTCCTCCAACTCAATAGCACCATGGACTCCAGGATCTGAAAGAATCTCCCGACCTTCCAGGAGAAGAAAGGGTCTCTGGGACCGTGCCCCCCTTTTATTGCCGGAGTGGTAATGACTGGGGAGAGCAGAGCAGATGGAGCACTTCACCTTTCTTTCCATGACATAGAGCGTCTAAGAATGTGCGGTTGCTGCGGCGGGGGTGACGGCGCCTGAGTGTGCCGCCGGGAGGTCAGCCCCAGCACATGCGGCTCGGCTCCGCTCCAGCATGGGCTTGCAGGCAAGGCGGCCCAGGGGGCTCGACGGTGTGAAGGGAAGAGGCTCCGAGCTTCCCCACCTGGCTGAGATCGTGGGCCAGCTAGGATGTGTCCAGAGGGTCCAGTGTTTGCCAGTCTTCACCTGCATGCACACGCATGTGTGCACACAAACCCCATGTGCAGGCACATTTGCAGGTTCCACACATGCACAAACACATCTCCACAGCATGCTCAGTCACACATGCACACGTACGCACTCATATATGTGTATGCATGTGAATGCATGCTCACATACACATGCATGTACACTCACACACACAGATGCACAGATACACAGGCATGCATGATCACATAGGCACACTCAAACACACACACACATATGCACAACCTGAAATCAGCAAGTCTTCAGTGCTACCCAGACCACCTCCTTCATCCCAGCCCATATTGCTTCAGCCAGGTGTTACTTCGGGCACTTAGACTGGTGAGGGCCCAGCTCGAGGAACTCACTAGACTCCATGCTGGATGCTGAGTTCCTGCATCTTGCTTTCTGGCTTTGTCCCTTCCTCCAGGCTCCAACCCACAACTAGCTCCAGCTCACCCTCTAAGGTTAAGGCTTCTGCAAGTTTCCCCTCTAGATCCAGGTCTCGTCCTCTGACACCCTAGCCAGAACCTCATCCCTGGGACTAAGTTATACTCAGCACCATCGACTCCATCTTCAACCCACCCTCCCCCGGGGCTCCCATCCAGAAGAAACAGAGACCTCTCCCCACAGACATGCATTTCAGACTGACCAGAGTGGCTTTCCCAGGGGACATGTCCACTGGATAAGACAGACCCCCCTGGGGACTGGGAGAGCCACTGACTGGGGGAGGGGCAGGGCTCTTTTTACAGAGATGAAAATATTCTATATCTGAATTGTGAGGGTGCTTATACAACTGCATACATTTGTCATAACTCATTGCGCTATAGGTCCAAAAATGGTGCATTTTACTATGTATGAAGTATGCCTCAATTAATCTGATGTTAACAAAGTTTTTAAAATTTTAAAGAAATCTCAGCCGGGTGTGGTGGCACACGCTTGTAATCCCAGTACTTGGGAGGCTGAGATAGGAGGATTGCAGGTTCGCCGCCAGCCTCAACTACTTAGTGAGGCCCTCCGCAACTTAGTGAGACCCTGTTTCAAAAAATAAAGAAAAAATAGGGCTGGGGGTGTAGCTCAGAGGTAGAATGCCCCTGGGTTCAATCCCCAGTACCGCAAAAAAATATATATATAATATATAATAAAATAAAGAAATCTCTAGTGTTCATTTTCTGACTCTTCCCACCCTCAGCCATCCTCAACCTTGGTGGGGAGGAGGATTTTAGGACAATAGTGCATCCAAGTGATGACTGGACACGGTTGTGTGTCTGTGTCCAGCTGCAGGTAGAGAGGCTGGCTCCAAACCAAGACTTTAAAGAAGTCTTAAAAGAGTTTGTTGAAAGAGTTTCTTGAGTCTATCTCACAGCTGCTATTATCAGAAGTAGGGGAGAGTCAGGGGCAAAGGTGCCTACCAGCATGGGTGGGGCAGGAGGGCACTGGAAATATTACAACCAGCCTGAGGTGCTCAGAATAAAGACACGAGCCCAGGAGAAGTGGGAGAGAGGGAGGGAAGAGGGAAAGTGAAGGAGAGGGGGCTCCAGACATCCAGGAAAGGGAGATTCAGCATTGCCTGAAAAGTCATTTGAGAAGGGGAAGAAATGTTTGCAGTTTCCCCTGGACTTTGTGTTGCCAAGTGAAGACCCATGTATGCTGGTTCTAGTGACACCTTTGTAGCCAGTGTTGGGTGGGAATGCAGGGTTGCTACTAGAAAGGACCCCAATTAACCAAAAGCAAGAGAAGCCATGGTGGAATTTGTCACTGTCATACCAAAGGGGGAGATGCTTGAGCTGACAGCCCTTTCTGCCACTACCGAAATCCTAGTTCTAAGTCAGCCCAGTCCCAGCCCTCAACCCTCAATCATACATAACAAACAGCCCCTGAGGAATGGGCTGATCACCTCCCAACCTACTGGTTTTAATGTGGTAGGAGACTGGGGAGAAGCCTCAGTCCCAGGAGGTGGAAGGCTGATATGTTTCTAAACTCATCCCTGGAACCCATTCCTCCAGAAGTAAGAAAGGATCAAAATGTGCAAGGCCAAGAAGGAGAGAGAAAAGGGAGTGGAAGGGAGGAGGCGGTTGAATAGGACCCCACCCTGGAAGACCCTCCAGCATGAGATCAGTGCTTCTTGGCAGGGAAGAGAAAGAGAGGGTGCACCTCTGATACCCCTCTTCCTGCAAATTCTTTGTATGCATTGTAATAGTCAATTTGTATCTAGTCATCCATCTATTAAGACTCTTCATAATCACTGTGAAAAACAGACTAGGGTGAAATACTGACCACTGCCAAAATTCTCATCAGAAATAGAGAGGCAATACTATAACAGATCAATTTCTTTTTTTTTTTTTTTTTGGCAGTACTGGGGATTGAACTCAGGGGCATTCTACCTCCGAGCTACATCCCCAGCCCTATTTTTTATTCTTTATTTTGAAACAGGGTCTCACTAAGTTGCAGAGGGCCTCACTAAGTAGCTGAGACTAGCCGTGAACCCAGATCCTCCTGTCTCAGCCTCCCAAGTACTGGGATTACAACTGTGTGCCACCATGCCCGGCTTAAATAAGATTTTCATACACTATCAATAAGCAATTACAAATGAAAATTTAAAGCTAACTTATACAATAACATTAAAAAGTCAACTAATTAAAATTAAATACATGTAATAATTTTATACTACAAAATGAAAAATATTGAGAAAGATTTTTAAATAAATAATATAGCCAGGCGTGGTGGCACATGCCTGCAATCCCAGTACTTGGGTGGGTGAAACAGAAGGCTCTCAGGCTCATGGCCAACCTCAGCAACTTAGCGAGGCCCTCCATAACTTAGTGAGACCCTGTTTCAAACTAAAAAAATAAAATAGGGCAGGGGGAACTAACTAACTAAATAAATAAATGAGGTATCTTTTCATGGAGAAGACTAGAAAATTTAGTCAATTCTATCCAAATTGGTTCAAAGAAATTCTTGGAAACATTGTGTGTGTGTGTGTGTGTGTGTGTGTGTGTGTGTGTGTGTGCATGTGTGTGTGTGTGTGTGAAAATGAACCTGTTGTTCTAATGTTTATATAGAAATGAGATATAGAAATGAGAAGGACAAAGAATAGACAAGATACTCTTGAATAAGAAAAAATGGAGAGTTTTAAACATCAGATCAAGACTTATTATAAAGAAACAGTAATTAAGATATTACAGTATTGGTGAGATGATAGCCAAATAAACCTACAGAACTGCACAGAACCCAGAAACAAGGATGATCATGAATGAAGTGGGGGAAAGATGGTCTTTTCAATAAATTGGGAGTGGTTAATTGGATATCCCAACATTTTTTTTAAACTTGACACAGGGTCTCACTAAGTTGCATCTTGATGCCCACCTTACACTACACACAAAACTCGATTTCAGGTGCATTTAGTTCTAAACATGAAAGGCAAAACAATAAAGCTTTTAGAATGCAACATAGGAGAATATTCTTAGGATCATGAACAGAACCACAAGGGGTGAAATGACTAATTGTAGCACAATAACACAAAGAGCGTCTCATTTCCAAAGACACCACTTATAGAATGAAAAGACAAGCCTCAGGATGGAAGAGGCATTTGTGATACGCATATCCAATGAAGGACTCAAATCCAGAATTTATAAGAACAAGAAAAAATGTCTACAGATATATGAGAAAAATTGTAGACATTCCAATAGAAAAACAAGCAAATGGTTTGAACAGGTATTTCCTTTAAAAGAATATCCAAATGGCCAATAAGCATTTAGAAAGGTAATCTCCTTATGGGAAATGCAAATTAAAGTTACAATGAGACACTCAACCCTGAGATGTTGATTTCTATTGACTATTCTCCAATTAATGGAATCAGAGCTTCTTAGAGAAAAGGATGATTCTAAGGAAGGGGCAGGAAAAGTACAGTATGAGCCTAGGGTGTCTTGTAATACCAGACAGTACGGAAGTGCTTTAAAAACAACAGAATGGTAAGGGTGGCACATTAATGGGACATAGGAGCTACCCTGAAAAAACTCCCAGTGGCAAAGCTGAAAAAGATTCAAGCAATAAATAATGTAGTAGTGGATTATAATCCAAAATATAAAATTAATATATATGAGTCAATACTGACATAAATGAACGAATGAAGGAGATGAAACCAACTTTCCTTGCAAAATAATTCCAAACAAGATATATAGCTATTCCAGCCTCCAAAATGCAAAACTTAAATCTCCTTCTTTCCCTCCCTTCCTTCAGAAAGGGCTAGACTTAGTGATTCGCTTTCAAACTATAGAACAGAAAAAAGGAGAGAGAGTTCCTTGACAGCAGAGAGAACATACACATGCATTTCATATGTTCATCAAAAGACCCGCATAAAAATGTTTACAGCAGCACTAATTATTATAATAACCAGACACTAGAGCAACACGCATATCCCTTAATAGTAGAATGGGTAGATAAATTGGGGTACTCAACACTTCCAAAGCACCACTTGGACTCAGATGGTGGACAGCTGTCCCAGTGTTGTTTTATTCTGCTGGAGGTCACTCATTCAACATCCCTTTTTACAACCACTTATTGAGTGTTCCTGGGAACCACGCGGCTCATAGAATACTGCACAACAACGAGATTGAGCTCATGAGGGCTACACTAAAAACATGGGTGGATTTTACAAACATAATCATAATGACAAGCAAAAAAAAAAAAGAAAGTCAAACCCAAAACAAAAACATGCTGCATGACTTCATTTATGTAATAGGCAAAAGTAATCAGTGCGGATAAAAATCAGAGTAGGGGTGACGGTTGAGGTGGAAGTATGTGGCGACTGGAATGAGGCATGAGGAAAGGTTTTGGGGTGCTGGCAAAGTTCTATTTCTTGATCCAGTGGCTGGATACACTGGGCGTGCACTGGGTGAGAAGCACACCCCACCCAACTCGGGTTCACTTTTCTCTCTGTATGTTATACTTCAATAAAAAACTTTTCCAAAAGCTAAAAAATGATACATACATACTTCAAACCTGTTTAATTTTAACCTAAAACATATAAATGCACATTCACTCACCACTCTTTTGATGTGGAGCCAAGGGTTTTCTTTGAGAACGGGTCTGCTGACTGCAGCTCCCTGTCATCTTTCTTACAGAAGCCACACCCATAACTGCATCATCTCCAATTTCCAACATGAGCTTCTTTGAAGTGGAGAGAGACCTTACAGAGCCTTGTTAAAGCAAGCTGAGTGCAGGATCTTGCTAGAACTTTATGATTCCCCCGATCCTTTCATTGTCTCATCCGCACCCAATTCCAGAACAATTTTTCCCCCAAGCGGCGGGTCTCTTTAAGGCTTTTAACTCAGGCATTCATAGAAACAGCTCTCTCTCTTTCTCTTTCTCTCTCTCTCTCTCTCTCTCTCTCTCTCTCTCTCTCTCCCTTACTTTCTTTTCTTTTTGTTAATATTGGATTAAACAATTAATAACTGAGATTTGGAACCAAACACAAGTGATCTTTGATAGACGTGCTTTCCACTGAGGAGAGCAACATACGTGGGTGTCCTGGAGACTAACCCATGCTTGTAGGTGCTTCCCTTGATGTGACCATGCATCCATCAGTGTGTTTTGCAGAGGGAACGAGCTTCTGCTAATACTCCATGTTTATCAAGTGGAGCAATCTCCCATGCTGTTATGTATGCTCCCAGATTCCCAGTTGTTACCACTGGTCATTCTTGGGTCTTCTACCTCAACCACTAAGGAAACCCCTTACTAATTTTCCACGCAGGCACCTTTTTACTTCTTAAAGTAGAAGTCATGCACCTGTTTCTTGCGTTAAACTCTTCAATGTAGTATGCCTGCCATGGAGTGGGTGTTTAATACATGCTTGCAGAAGGAGTGAAGGACTGAATGAATGCATACATGAGTTTTCAGTTCCCCCAGGACAAAGTATAAGCTCTTTGGTTTGCCCAGCAAGACCTTTCACGCTCGGATCCTGCTCATCTCTCCTGTCATCCCGCCTTCCATATCCTCAGCATATCCTAAGCCCTCCGCCTTGCTGAGCATCTCTGTGTCATGACACGTGCTGGTCCTCTGCTTGAAATGCTGTTTTTGTGTGTGTGTGGTTCTGTGGGTTGAACCCAGGGACACTCTACCACTGAACCACACCCCAGCTCTTTTTACTTTTTATTTTGAAACAGGATCTCGCTAAGTTATCACACACTGGCCTCAAACCTGCAATCCTTTTGTCTCAGCATCCCAAGTACTGGATTAAAGGCATATACCACCATGCCGGGCTTGACTGCTTAATTTTAAATGTATAACCAGCCGGGCGTGGTGGCATCTGAAGTACTCTTTTACACGGTCTTCCACTAGGTGCAGAGGTAAGACTCAGCCATATCCTCCTAACCAAAGCTGTGTCTGCTACCTCCTGGTGGAGTTTATCGGTGACTCTGATCTCCTGCTTGATGAATCCTGTTATTACCATTCCTTGTCACGTGCTCAGTCTCTCCCAGAGACAGTGCAACAGAGAGACTTGAGGGCAGTGATTCAGTCAATGTCTACTACTGCCTTGGCATATAGTTGGTGCTCAATACTGGCACTAAGGCAAGAGCTGTCTGGCCTGGGTTCAAATCCTGGCTGTGCCAGTTGGTGACTCGTGGAGCCTTGGGTATATGACTTCTCCACCACTCAGTCGCCTGTAAAATAGGAGCAGTGATACCTACCTTGCACTGTCCTTGCAAACATTGAACTTCATCTCCTATGTAAAGATTCTGGCACACAAAGGACTCAATAAAGAGAATCCAGACGCATGCAAGAGTGCTCACACGGAAGGTCTAGACAGCTGGTCACCTACATTCACCCAGTTCAAGCGCAAGTCTGGCTGCGGTGAGAACCCCAGCATCCGCACGGAGGAGACACTCGGTGCCCATTCGTTGCATGAATGAATAATGCTTTCTGTCCCTCTCCCTGTCCTTTGTCCTGTTCTCTTCTCTGCTCTCACCACCATTCTCCACATTCACCATTACCCCATCTCTGTGGGTAATTTGAAATTAAAATCCCAAAGTTATTTTTCATAAGCAAGAACAATCACTCCTGGGTCTCTTGGCACAGCATCCTGACAGGGCGCTGGCAACAGCCCGTTCACAGTGAGCCCTGCCAGGGGACCATGCGCATGCTTCTAAGAATAACTCAGGGTCCAAGAATTCCGCCTGCTCTATCGCAAGCTGGGGCCAGCGAGCAGCTGGTCTGCATTAGCATGGAGGGCGACGGTATTCCACTTCACTACATAGAGGCCGGTGTGCCTCCCTCCCTCCTTCCCTCTGCTCCCATCCTGGGCTGCCATTGAGCAAGCAGAGTCTTCATTTAACAGTCTCAAAAGCACCAGGAAGGGGTCTGGTTAGAGGTAAACTACAGAGTAAATGAAGTTTGCCCTCTGGGCCCTTTCATCTCGGGTCTGAGTCATCCATCCATCACACTCCACTTGGGTACCATCCTGAGGGCCCCAGCGATCCAAGTACTCCAAGGGCACAGGTGGATTCCATCCAAACGTGCCCTCCCAAAGGCAGCCTATGTCTGGGATTCGTCCTGTGTCTCATTTGTTCGCTCACGCATTCATTCATTCATTCATTCATTCATTCATTCACTTCTACACAGAATTATTAAATACTAAAGCTAAAGGGGATCTAGACGATCACCTAAGGAAACCATATGATCCATAGCCATCTTCAGGAAGGAAAAAGTGGGACCACTCTCCTAGGGACATTTGTAAATTCCCGAGAGCATTTAATTTTTGAATGTCACAAACAGAAGAAGCATTTCTGGCATTGAGGGAGCAAGAACTGAAGACAAAATATATCCTGAAATGCATAGAACATTCCCACATGATAAAGCATGGCCCAGAAAAAAAATGCCAACAGTCTCCCCCTTGATAAACACTGCTGGAGTAGAGGTTGCCATCCAGGACCCATCAACCCCTCCTACTCCGTAGCACTCTAAAATGAGCTCAGGCTTCCTCATTCCTGGCTTCTACATGTGTTTTCTTCAGCTATTCAAAATATATTTGTTTTGTGTTGAAGGAAGAAAAAAAGACCATGGACCATGGAGTAAAAAATAAATAAATAAATAAATAAAACAGGGAAAATGCTCTGTTTCTGCCACTCTGGCTGTGGAAACTTGAGCAGAGCTAATGTTTCTCAGAACCCCAGATTCCTCATCTGTGCAATGATGCTCATGGTACCTGTGTTAGAAGATGGCTATGAGCATGGCTGCCATATTGCCCAAGTCCTGGAGTTAAGCAACCTGGTCCAGCAGTACAAATTAAATAGGAGACCTGACATAGAACACTGGATGTATATTGTACATTGCTTGGCATATGACAGTCCCTACAATGTCAATCCCATTATCTCCCATAGTATCATATAACTGGATAAAGATCATCTGTGATTCATTGGATAAAGGCTCTGTGCTTGGCTCTGTGCTAGATAGTTGGTGAAATAGCATAAAGGGTGTCCATAAAAATACATGGTCCCTACTCCCACATAACTTAAAAATTGGGGATTCTGATAAGACCTAAATTGTGTGTGTGTGTGTGTGTGTGTGTGTGTGTGTGTGTGTGTGTACAGGTGAGTGGGAGATGGGCCTGAGCTTTATATTAAATTTTAAAGATTTGCAGTCTACGTCCTTTGCACCCTACCTCCCACTATCCCAAAAGGAATGATCTTTTAATCATGAGATTCATTACCAGGTCTTCGTTATGCTGATGGAGAGAGTCTGCAGAATGAAGGGAGAAGCCAAATTGTTCTAAAAAGACAGGATGCGGCCAGAAGGGGAAGCAAGGAAGAAGACATCACAGGAAGTGGGAAAGAATGAGAGGAAGAGATGAGAAGTAACCTCTGCAGAAGGAGGACCTTAGGCCAAGAGATCCTGCACAAGTTGTTGGAGTGTTTCATTATCTAGAGACTGTAATTGGGGTAGCCCCATTGTGAGCCCCCAAAATGTGACTGTGGTAGAGCAGAACACCCAAAATATTCTTCCCAAAGATCCCTACAAAGTCTCGGAGCAGCAGGCAGACTCAGTTCTTGCCTCCCTTAGCCCTTGCCTTCAGAACATAACATCAGCTATGAAACCTCCCCCTTTACCCAACACCTCCAAAACCTCTCAAAGCTCTTGTGAGAGGTCAGACTTCCCTTAAAGTATGGGGGGAGCAGACAAAAGGAATGACATCCACAAAGCACACAGAGCTTCACCATGAGCATCAGACCCTCCTCTTTTTAAAAGCCCCCCAGAAACAAAAAAAAATCAGTGGCTATCCTTTATTCCTCAGGCTGAACAACTGAGCTGTTGCTCTTTGTCCCTGCAAGCCCACCAAAACCCAGGGCTTCCAGACTTGTCTGTCTCTTCAATGGACAAGTCGAGGTGTCTTTAGTCAAAGCTCTCCCCCTCCCTAAAAAAATGAGGTTAGATAAAAGACTTCTCACCTCATTTTTCCTATCTACAGCTTAAATTCAAGTTGTTGAGAGAAACAACGCATTATGGAAATCCAGGGGGCCGGTTTGGGAGGATTTCCCAGACAAAGTTTTCTTTCTGTAAGGCCCTTGAATGATCGATGGGATTTGGAGAGAATCGGAGCAAGAATCCAATGGAATCACAATGTAAATAAAAGTGTGAAGGCAGAACTGGCCCAGAACATCCAGGGAGAGTGAAGAACTCGTTCCAGCTGAAGCCAGCAATGTGGGGGCTGGTAGTGGAGGGAAAGCATGAGAGTTAAGGTAGGATGGATATGGGCAGGACAAGACAGACAGGAGGGAGGTCAAGCAGCAGCATGAGACCACCCTAAGTCCCACCCCAACGCCACCCTTCTGCAGTCAGCAAGTGTCTAAGACATGCCCAAAGCCAGATTTCAGTGTGATCTATGAGCCCTAGAAAGAGTGCCCAGGCCTGTGTGAGCATGATGTGGTCTAGGAAGTGTGGTCCAGCCTACTGCGAGATACAACTTGGAAATACACCATTAGTGTCAAATTGTTAAAGACGCTTGCATTCCCCATCTTTTCAGGGGTCTTAGGGACTTGTGATGAAGTATGAATTAGTTTCTAATCATCTGCTTCTTATAATTGGGTGTTTAACCTCAGTCTTCACTGCCTCCTTAAATGGGTATATCGTCTGGCACGACTGGGATATTTCAGAGTCTGCTTTGCCTGGTTACCTCCTCTATGCTGCCGTGTGAGCTGGACAGGCTTTATTGACTGTTCAGGAGGGCGGTCCATCTTCAATTTGGGTGTTTTGTTGATACTGGGCATGTCGTCTAAAACACTTGCTCTTGTCAGACTTCCTTCCAATTTGAAGGGAGATGTGCCTCTTCTCCTGTGCTTGCTGTCAGTACCAAAGACCAAGTAGATGATGTATGTTCTCTCTTATATGTGGAAGCTAGAGAGATGTTCAGAAATAATAGATAGATAAGCAGATCCTCCAGGGGAATGGCTGAGGGTGATTAGGGAAGGGAGGGGGAGATGAAGTCATAGAAAATGCACAGTAGACATAATGCGATGAATGTTTACAAAATTGCCAACTCCAATCTCAAAGACTTGCAGGGGGGGGGGATCTGGTGGGGAGGACCACCAGAGAGTTGTGTGCATGTATTTTTCTAATACATTTTCTGTACCCCAATATGATGTAGAATTACAACGCACCCAATTAAAAAAGAAAAGAAAAAACATTGGAATCAAATTAGAATTATTTTAAAAAAGAAGTTTGCATTCATCCTGTTGCAAATGGGAGATCATTAGATGAAGACAATACCCTCTCAACAATATTATTAAGCACACATCACTAAGTATATACTATGCAGCAAGGTCTTCTATTAAGGAAACAATAATAAATATAGCACAGTCTGATCTCAAGAGAATTGCCATCCAATGTAGCAGTTGAAAGATGAATCTAGAAACATCTATAATATCACTATCCAATGGAAGTATAATGTGAGTTACAAATGTAACTTTAAATTTTCTGGTAGCCAGCCGAGTGTAGTGGCACTCATCTGTCATCTCAGCAAGTCCGAAGGCTAAGGCAGAAGGATCACAAGTTCGAGGCCAGCTTAGGCAATTTAGTGAGAACCTGTCTCAAAGTTTTTTAAAAAGGGCTGGAGTTATAGCCCAGTGGTAGAGTGTCATGGGTTCAATCCTCAGTAACACACACACACACACACACACACACAATTCTGACAGCCATATTACACAAAAAATTTTTAAGTGAGTTTCATTTTAATAGTATTTGTATTTAACCCAATGTAGTAAATATTATTTTAACATGTATTCACTATAAAAAAGTCATTAATGAAATATTTTACAACATGCTTTTTTTTCTTAACAAATCTTGGAAACCCAAAGTGAATTTTACATCTCTGTTTGGACTGGCTCGATTTCAGGTGCTCCACAGCCACAAGTGGTCAGGAGCTGTGGTACTGAGCAGCAAAAGCCTCAAAGATGTCAGGGGCATGATCATTCCAGTTCTCCGTGTTCTTATAGAAAAGAAAGTGATTATCTGTCTGCTTGCTTTGCTCTCGGGAGGCTAGCTTATATAATGCGGTAACTCCTCTGATTGGTCCTTACATCTGGGCCCTGATTGGTCCTTGGATCTGGGCCCTGATTGGCCCATTTTCGATCCCTCTTTGTAATCCCTAATCAGTCTTGACTTAGAAGTCAGGGAGAGCTGCTGGCTTGTCACCCTTTATCTTTTATCAGGTCTTTCCTGGCACCTGATATCCAGTCCAACTCTTCCTTCATTGGCACCCTGACTTTCCTCTTTTATTTATGCATTTTGGATGGAGTTGATGCCATGCCAAATCCACAAGAAGCTACACAGGTGATTATACAGCTCTGGATACAGTGAGTGGTTCAGGAGTAGACATATGACCCACACACAGTCATTGAAATACAGCAGTTCTTCTGTTTGGAACTTGTGATAAAGAAACACATCCTCGTGTGTGTGTGTGTGTGTGTGTGTGTGTGTGTGTGTGTGTGTTACTGGGGATTGAACCCAGGGGCATTCTGCCTCCGAGCTACACCCCCGCCCTATTTTATGTTATTTTGAAACAGGCTCTCCCTAAGTTGCAGAGGGCTGAGGCTGGCTACAAACCTGTGATCCTCCGGTCTCAGCCTCCCAAGCACTAGGATTACAGGCATGCACCACTACACATCTTCTTTTCTTCGGGACTTTAATCTGGGAGAGTGTGAGCTTGGAGTGCCAAGACCCACCATGAAGAAGAGCCTGAGGATGCAGCCACCATGCGTAAAGGCAGTGCGAGAAGAAGAGAAATCCCATTCTTGTAGCATCAACCAAGCTTCTAAGGAATTCCTGAGTTTTTTGGTTACATGGATTAACCAACTCTTTAGTCAAGCTAATTTGAGTTTGGGTATTTTCTAAAAAATGAGCCCTGTTACAAGAGGGAATTTCTATTTTATTCCCCAAGAGGAGTCAGTATAGGGTAATTTTTTTCCAGTTTCTCCGTCTACCCATATACCCTTCAATTACGAAAGAAGTAATTTAAGTGGTAAGGCGCATGAATCCTGGCATCCACTGGGCTCTGTGAATCCCAAGGCAGCATTACTATACTGAAACACCAATGGGGCTGTCCCTCAGCCTCACTTGTCTCTTATTCTCCGAATAGCACACACAGCCAGGGATCTGCTGCCTCTGTCCCGCTTCTCTCCCTGCACCTGGATGACTGAGTCGGGACAGCCCTGGGGGACCTGCACCCCATTCCTGCCTCTAGGGTGCTGCCTGAAGCAACACATTCACAACTGTGGCATATTGTCTCAGTTTCCCTGAGATGATCAGGCACTGGTGGTAAACAATGTGTTTTTATAAGAAGGAGATGAAATGAATGCCTTATCAGAAAAAAGCCTCCATCCTTCTCTGAGCCATACACCTATGGAAAATTCTTATCAAGTTTAATTAAATGTTAAATCTCTAAATGTAACCACTCACTCATCAACCATTAAGAAAGCATATGATGTACAGGACATGGTAGTGGACATCAAGGATACAAAGATGATGACGTTACTAAACTTGAGGAGACCCTGTCTAGTTTATCACAATGTTTGGGAAAGAGTTGAGAATGGAAAGACATTAGAAATCAGTGACAAAAGTGAATTTCTGAAATTCACAAATATGTGGTAATTGAACACCACATTCCTAAATAAAAATTGGGGCTGGGAACAAAGAAGAGGGAAGGACAAAGGGGCTAGCATCCCAGCGTCCCCTTCAAGGGCACACCCAATGACAGGAAGACCTCCCACTAGGCCCCGCCTCTTACAGACTGGGGACTGAGGCTTGCGGGGAGAGGGAAGCATTTAAGATCCAAACTGTAGCATGATAAGTGAAATAAGTCAGACATAAAAGACCACATATTGTATGACTCCATCCATATGAAATGTCCACAACAGGAAAATCTATAGAGACATTAACAAATAACAGTTTTCCCCACCTGCAAGGGAGGAGAAAAGGTAGATAGAAAGTGTAGGGCTGGGCGTGGTGGCGCACGCTTGTAATCCCAGTACTTTGGGAGGCGGAGACGGAGACCAGAGGATCCGGGTTCGCAGCCAGCCTCAGCTCTCTCTCTCTCTCTCTCTCTCTCTCTCTCTCCCTGTCTCTCTCTCTACTTAGTGAGGCCCTCCGCAACCTCGTGAGACCCGGTTTCAAAATAAAGTATAAAAAAAATAGGGCCGGGGGCGTAGCGTGGAGGTAGAACGCCCCTGCGTTGAATCCCTGGTACCTCAAAAAAAAAAAAAAAAAAGAAAGTGGGTATAGAGTTTTTATTTGGGTTAATGAAAATTATCTGGAATTAGTGGTGATGGATGGACAACTCTATCCACATACTAAAAACCACTGAAATGTGCACTTGAAAGAGTGAACTTTACAGTATGAGAATCATATCACAAACTGTTGTTGTAAAAAAATATTTCAGGGATAAAGGAAGGTTTTCTTAAAAAGGCACCCTAACATCAACCTTCAAGTTGCTATGTAAGTAGGGTCAGATCTCATGAGTTCTGAGTGATGAACTCCATGGTTTCCCTCATCTGACTTTGACTGCACCGAGGAACTGACCTCTTACAGGCATCCTTTTGCCTAGACATCTGGTAGACCATCTCCAGGCTCCAACCGCACCCGTGGGCTGTGTGGTGGCCCTCAACAAAAATAGCTCTACCCATTCAAGAATATAATATAGCAAACCCTTTCTTCCTGACCATGGCTGGACTTGGCCCCACCACTGTGCAGGTGGCTTATTTCTTCTTACATACAATGGTTACTCTTGTGTAGCTACAACTTTTGTGTTTCCAGCAGAGATGCCATGCCTTCTGATTCTGATCCCATATGAATCAAGGGATCCTGGTCAGTGTTCAGTACACTAAACAGTAACCAAAATAAATCTCCTAGAAGCCATAACCCTAAGGTTGTCTCCCACATGGGAGGTAGTGAGGTTTCCGTTCTCAGTGCATGTTTTCTTTTCAAGACAAGGCATGCTATGTATGTGTGAAGTAGCAATGTTACACGACCCACCCCCTACTGGTGCTAAAAGAAAAATGCAGATCCGGTAGAAGAGCGGAAAAAAATGGTGTCAGAAAGAAAGAAGAACCAAACAAAATTTGGCATTTCACCTTTCATTTCCCCCCAAAAGCTGCCTACCCGCAACCCCATCTCAATGTCAGATGTTTCAAATGTTTTCAGTGTTCCTTCCTGCAGCCCTGCTCCAAATCCCAGAAAGAAAAAGGGTGGAAATCAATGCCATACAGATGTGCTTACTCCCCTCTTGCCTGGATGAAAGACTTCTTTCAAGTACTGAGCGTTTCTTCCAGGCTGAAGGTCCGCACACTCAGGAAGGCCACGTGGTGGACAGGTCAGGGCTGCTCCTTTTGCTCCCTTTGCCTGTCAAGCTCAAGCTTTTATTCTCTGATGCTAAGGTTGACAGATGTGTTCTTAGGTGGCCACGTGCTGAAAACACATGGCAGATGGAAGCCCCTGGGCTCCTGGACCAACGCATGGCCATTGACATTGGCAAGATAATTCCACAATTTCCAAAGAGGCTCCAAGATCCCATTGAGGTGGAGATAGGGCAAGGGAAGGATGATGTCAGGTAGGACCCTTTGCAGGTGAGAGGGGAGGGAGGAGGAACTGTGGTGAGACCTCCGCTCTTCTTAGATCTGGTGTGTTTGGCAGGTCCCTGGTTATGATAGTGAGTCGTAACAGAGCTTGCTGGACCTTGTATCCCTCATCTGTTTCTCATGTGTACAAGCAGGTAAGCATACCTCTCCCCACCCCCTCCCTCCTCGCTCTTCCTTTCTACTTTCCCCTTCCTTATCTTTCCCACCCTCTCTCCTTCTCCCCTTCCCCCTTTTCTCCCTTCATCTTTCCTTCCTCCTTCATTTGTTCTTTCTTTCCTTTTATCTTCTTTTTTTTTTTTGTGGTACCGGGGATTGAACCCAGGGGTGTTCTACCTCTGCGCTACACCTCCGGCCCTATTTTTTTATACTTTATTTTGAAACCGGGTCTCACGAAGTTGTGGAGGGCCTCACTAGGTAGAAAGAGAGAGAGACAGGGAGAGAGAGAGAGAGCTGAGGCTGGCCGCGAACCCGGATCCTCCGGTCTCCGCCTCCCAAAGTACTGGGATTACAAGCGTGCGCCACCACACCCGGCTAGGAGATTCTGTTTTTAAAAACTAAGTTAAAATCAATCCCAATCTGCCTCTGTCTGTAAAATATGCTGCCTTTCAAGAGCAGAAGAACAGGAGCATGAGGTAGTGAGACAAGCACAGGTGTCCGAGGCAGAGAGGCTTTGGCTCCCCACTCACTGGGAAGGCGGCCTTTAGGTAACCTTTGAGACTTCTGGTCTACCCAACCACCCATAGACTTCTCCCTTAAGGAAGCAGAGTTGTGTAATGGACTAGGTTTTCCTTTTCAACATGGCTGCTAGAAAGTCAAGTGCCCAATTTGTGACCCTGGAAATATGAGGAGGTCATTATACTGGCCTTCTCAGCCTGCCGGATGGCTCTACTTTAATCTACTTTCTTGTTCTCTCTTATTTTCCAACTAATGCCATGATGCCCTTTTATGTATTTTAGATATACTTGGGAGGTTGCAAGCCCTTTCTGAATTAAGGTAAAAACCAGTAAACAAAGCAATGCCTGCAAGATTGCTTTTGGAATTACCAATAATGTATGTGAGCTTTCTGATGTGTTCACTGAGTAGATGGTAAATTAACAGTAACTATTATTATTATTATTATTATTCCTGTGGTCCTTTGCATACCTTATCTGGTTTGTTCTGTACAATCACACTGAGGGGGACTGAGGCCAGATGGAAGGTGAACAGAGACTTAGTGATATTAAACAAGGAAGCTGATCCTCAAGCATATTGTCCCAAAGTGGCAGCTTTCCAATAATTATTCAAGTAAATTGATGGACGTGATCGACCATGGTAAAAGGCAGAGCTAGTAACAACAAACGATTGTTGTGGAGAATACGATTTTTAAGTGATACATTATCAAAGTAACACCATGAAATTCACAAAGTAAAATTTCAAGTCTGTTACCCTTCTAATCAGTGATGCAGATATACGACCCCCCACTCCCACCCAACCACACTCATACCAAAATCACCACCATCACCACCACCATCACCATCACCACCACCATCACCATCACCACCACCATCATCACCACTGTCACCATCACTCTGACCCCATCCTCCTAATAATGCTCGTGATATGAAGGCCCAGCTGTGCCTTTCAATACAAATACAGTTTAAGAAACTCTTCATAGAACAGAAGAGAGCCAGGAACTCTTTTAGAACAATATCATCAGTGTAAGTGATAAAAATTCTCTGTAGTTGCTCTATCTGAAAAAAAAAATCTAAAGGCATAGGAAGAGAATAAAGGGTAAAGAGAGGAGTGTGGCAAAGAAAAAGACATTTGCATCATCTGGTGCCATGAGGAGGGAATCCACCTGAGCAGGTCAGAGGAAGGGATCCATATCCCGGGGAAGCTGAGGATGAGTTAAACAAGAGGCAGAGCTGCCTCCAAGTCCCCCAGTGCCCGTGGACCCCAAGCGCTGGAAGATGGAACTCCCTCTTAAGGGCTCTTCTGTGCATTATTCTGGATTCTCTGAGTGTTTGGGCTGGCTCGCAGCGAGAGAATTTAATAATAAACTCTGCCAGATCTATAGAGCTGTGGAGCTGGAGTTATATTTTTGGGGTCTGTCTTGGGGGAAAGAGTTCTTTGATCTCATAAGTGAAGCATTTTCCAGAAAAAAAGTATATTATTCACACTGCCAAGGCAGGCCTCTGCTGCCTGGGGTCAAGTCATATTATCAGAGGGTCCCTTACTACATCCTAGTTTCTGACAGGGCAATGAAACCCCCACCCATCGCACTGATAAGTGCTCAACTAGCTGTAGCTTCCAGGCTCGTGAGAGGCCATCCCAGAAGAGCACAGGGTGTTTTCGTTCTCGGGCAAGCTCTGCCATTGATGAGCTCTATGATCTTGAGTGAACAACTCCATCTCACTCATATTCCTGAGCAAGGATGGAATTAACCTACAGCACTGGGAAAGCTATGATGTTTGATAAATGAACTGGATTAAATGCATTGTGCACTTACAATATTTTCAGCTCAAATGGAAAAGACCACAGCCCACATATATCAAGGAGCACCTGTATTTCTGGCAGAGAGAAGAACAAGTGCAGAGGTGAGATGGAGGGGACCCAATGGACAGCAGGGCCCATGTGGCAGACACCGGTGATGGGAGGAGCAGATGGGAGATGGAGCCAGAGATCTGGCAGGGACTGGCTCTTGGACGGGTTGCAGACTGTGGTAAGGGCTTTGGATTTTATAATAAGAGAGACTGCACATCTAAACAGGATCCTATTAAAGAAAAATTATTCTGATAAAACTAAGGAAGACTTCATTCACAACTATTGCAATGGGGGAGAGAGATTGAACTCAACTCCAAATAGAAGAAAGAGGGATGAGTCGAACTTTATAAGCAATGGGCAGAGCAAGGGCCTCAGTGGATGGAAAATTACTAAGTGGAGTTATCTATGGTAGGGAAACTCTTGCTAAATGAGCCTAACTGGATTCTTACTAAAAGCAGGCTAAGGACTTTGACATCAAGGGTTGAAAATAAAGAATTTGATCGATGTCAAGGGTGCTGGGTGCTTACTAAACTGACTTAGTAGGAGTCTTTACTCAGGCTGGGTTCGGTAGGCCAGGGGTGTGGCAGCAGGCTAAAGTCAAAGCCCCATGAGAAGGTTCAGAGGATCCTGACCACAGTATGGTCAAGGAGAGAGCCTCTGTCAATCCCTTGGACTGCCACCTGGAGAATAAGCTGCAGGGGACAGGAGAGGATGCAGGGAGCCAGCCAGGAGGCTGCTGTGGGCAGTTGGTCAGGAGTCCCCAGCATCAGATGGCAGAGGTGCAATGGCGGGAACGTGAAGAAATCAAAGGGCTTTGGACTGGGTCTCCAAAGACAAGCATGAGTCCAATTGGGCAAGAAAGCTGTCCAGGCAGAAGCACTGGAGAGAGCAAAGGCAGGAGGCATGAGAGAGGAAGGCCAGCTGAGAAATGACCACGTGTCCCAGAAGTAAGATGCCCCCATGCCTGCAGGGAGGCACAGGACTCGAAGGACCTCATAACCTGGGAGAATCTTCCAGCCACCCAACTCTGCTTCCTATGATCCTGCGGGCTTCACCCAGCAGGTCAGAACTTGGCACTTTTGTCATCAAAAGTCTTCGACTTTGTTGGGCTTATCAGGAGGAAGGGCTGTGCTCCTCCAGAAGGTCTTGCTGATGGTGCCACATCCCTCCCAGGGGACCACAGGGCTCTTCTGAGTGGTACTTCCAGACTCCCCAGTTCAGCCTCCTTGATTGGGAAGATCTTAGTCCATGCAGGTGCTATAACAAAGTATCACAGGCCGGGTAGCTTATAAACAACAGAATTTTACTTCTCAGTTGAGGATGCTGGGAAGTCCAAGGTCAAAGTAGCAGCTGATTGAGTGTCTGGTGGAGGCCGGCTTCCTGACTCACAGACCGCTGTCTTCTTGCTGTGTCTTCACACAGGGAAGGGGGTGAGGGCGCTCTCTGGGGTCCCTTTTATAAGGGCATGAATCTCATTCATGAGGACCCCATGCTCATGACCTAATCACTTCCCAAAGCCCCCCACCTCCAACTATCATCACATTGGGGCGTAAGTTTGAACATATGAATTTGGGGTTGGGTCACAAACATCCGGTCCATAGCAGGAAAGGAGGAGGACACGGGCATGGTGGGTGCAGAATATCACATGGAGACTGGGCTGTTCAAGAAACAGCAGCCTAGTGAGTTTCTTTCGTCAGGGAAGGACAGACCCAACAGCCAAATGACAGCTAGTGTGACCTTGGGCAAGTGACTTAGCCTCTCTGTGCTTCAGTATCTGTAAATAGAGGCCTATTTCATAAAATTGTAACGACTTGATGAGTTTATATTAGTTAAGGACTCAGATTCACACCTGCTACTCTTCTCTTAAATTACTTAAAACATGTTTATTGAGTTCCTACTGCATGTGGCATTCTGTTGGAGACCATGGGGTGGGAGGTTACCAGACCCAGTCGTGTCTCAGGAAGATTTCATACTGGAAAAGAGGGTGCACCATGCAGTGGGTGGCGAGCAGGGGAAGGGAGCACAGGGCTTCTGGGGGTCAGGGAAGATCCCACTTACAAGCTGAGCCCCCGACGATTGCCTACTGGAAATACAAACCTGATCTTGCCACCTGCTGCTCTATATTCCTCCGTGGCTCCCAGTCCCTCTCAGGTTTATGCAAATTCCTTACGCTGGTTTGTGCAACCCTCTGTGATTGGACCTGCCCTCCAATGGGCCTGGCAGGTGGACGCCACCCCCTCCTCTCAGCCCTGCTGACCCTCCCTGTGCTTCTCTCAATTTCTAGAAGAGGTCCTGCTTGGTCTCACTGGCAGACTGTGCACAGACATCCCTGGCACATGACATCTCTGTCATTTGCCATTCGAAGCACATCTCCCCCGCCTTTCTGGTCTCTGCAGGTGTCCCAGCCCCATAGTCTACCCTCATTGTGGCCTTTATCTATTTTGCAACTGCCAGCTTACATAATTATTTTCCCCCGTTAAAGCCCCTTGACCATAGGAACCAGGTCTGCCTCATCCAGTGCTGTCACCAAAGGCCCTGGGATACCCAGTGCCTGCACCAGACCAAGAATCCCTCCAGGTGTGTTGAAACACCTCACAGAGTCACTTCTACCGTAGGTCTGGGCTTTCTGCATGATCTACCCTGCTCCTTAAAGAAACCAAAACTCTTTTTCTTCTTAAAGATTTTAGATATACTATCACTCAAAATCAAGTTGACAGTGGTGGCTTCCTATGCGGAAGAAACAAGATCTTTCTAGAGAAACCCATGGATTGCCCATTGCATCGCCAGGGCTCATGCGATCTGCAGGAGATCCCTCTAAGATGTCGCTTGTCATATTTACAACCAGAAAATGGAACTTGCAGACACTCATACAACTGCGCAAGTCTGGCCGCTGGTAGGTGGCGAAGCCAGGGGCGCAGACCTCACCCCACACTGTAGACGTCCCATGGACGTGCCTCTGCATTGGGACAAACAGCCATGCAAGCAAACCTTAGGGAGAAAATGTCCTCACTGTCTGGCCCTTTAAACCCATTTCGAGACTATTTCCCGCCATAGTTTCTTTAAGAAAAGCACAAAGCCACTGAGGAGCGGCGGGGGCTCTCAAGTCAAATTTCTGCCATTCCTGCTTTGGGGTTTGTGAAATCCCTGGCGACCTGTAGCAGATCCCATGCATTCCAGCGAGGATGTAATGAAAACAGCCTGGTCCCTCTACGCGGGGCTGCAAGAACGCAGGGCGCTCTCAAAAGTCAAGAGTTGTGTTATTTCTCAGCTCCTCGCCGAAAGTCAAATCAGGCCACCTCCGGAAAAAGCGAGGGGCCACCGTGGAGGGCGCCCTTCCTTTGGGCCAGATTCCCATCCAACGAAACTTCATGTGAGATGCCCCTGGGACTCGCTCATTGTTTGGAATTTAAACACCTCCTACTTCTCCTAGACACAGAGAAAGTATTTTTTAGGTATGCCAAGAATTAACTGGGAGGGCATCCGCTTAATTGCATGTGAAACAGAAGCTAATGTTGTTAGCACGCCAGCTACATGTGCCCTTAGTGTGCGGCGAAGAAGGGCAGTTGGGGGAAATTATAAAAATATGTAAGAAGAGAACCCGCTCCGAGCAGACCCCACCTGGGGACAAAAGCGCTAAATTGACCATTGTGAGATGCAGGCGCGTCTTTGGTAGTAGGCAAGAAGCCTAACTTTCTGTCTATGTTCATTGTGTGGTTGGGACATCTTTGATCTCTCGAATCAGCAAGAATCCCAAAGGGAAGCTGGCCGTGGTTTTGATTATTATCTTTAAAGTCTAAAATTCCTTAGGTGAAATTTGGTATGAAACGCATCCATGCACCGGGGAAGGTGAGGGACTACTCGACATCTGGAGCTTATTAAGACATGGCTATTTTCACTCGGCAGTGAACTGGAGAAACCAAATTCCTTGATAAAGCTCGAAATTTCCAGGAACTGCTTGTAAAAGGCATTTCTTCTGTCTGGTTATTTTGCATCACACGCAGTACTGTGAGTTCCTGCTCAGCCAAGCTAGCAGATAAAAGGCATTATCTGTTTGTCGAATTGTCTCTAAAGCTTTAATGCGCTGGTTCGCTGTGGAGTTTTGACCTTTGTAGAACACTATGCAATTTATAATGCTTGTCCACATACCTCCTGCCTTTTGAACTCCACAGCAGCCCGTAGAGGGGGCAGATGCGGATAATGTCCTCTTACAGGCAGAGAAACTGAGGTTGAGAGAGAGCCTGAGATCTGGGCACACCTAATCAGACTGTGTTTCTCAGATAAAATGTAGATTCTGATCCGTACATCTGGGGTGAAGCTTGACTTCTGTTTTGTTTGGGGTTTTTGTTTTGTTTGGTTTTCTCTTTTGTGGTACTGGTGATTGAACCCAGGAACATTCTACCTCCAAACTATACCCCTAGCCCTTTTTTTTTTTTTCAAACACGTTCTCACCAAGTTGCAGAAGGTCTCACTAAGTTGCTGAGACTGGCCTTGAACCTGTGATTCTCCCGTCTCTGCCTCCCAAGTACTGGGATTACAAGCGTGCACCACCATGCCCGGTAAATTCTGCATTTTAACAGCTCCCTGGTAGTGGGAATGCAGCTGGTCCATGGACCACTCAAGTAGCAAAGAGGTCAGAGGCAGATTTAGGACTCAAAATGGAATCTTGGTTTTCCAAGCTCAAGGCTATTATACTAATTATGTTGCTTATGTAAGGCTACAACATAAGTCTACAGAACACGACTCTGAGGGGTCAGACCCACCTCTGGTGCCTGTTAGCCTCGCGCAGTTGTGTCAATCTCTCCATGCATTCTTTTATCATCTGCAAAATGGGATGGAATGGCAACGATTCTCACAGGATTGTTTTTGAGAATTAAAGGTATTAAAACTGATAGAACAGTACTCAGCACATTGTAGGAGCTTAGTAAGCATTACCTGATTTTATTATTTATTGATCAGATTAGATTCCAGTCCTAATTGCAAAGAGTCCCTCTCAGAACCTCAGGTTGCTAATCCACATATTGGAACAATAAAAGTAAACCTTTAGATGCCTCAGGAGACTAAAAATAGAATTACTATATGATCCAGCAATCCCATTTCTGGGTATATACCTAAATAAATTGAAATCAGTATGCAGAAAAGATATTTGTATTCTCGTGTTTGTTAGTATTATTCACAATAACTAAGATATGGAAACAATCCAATTGCCTATCATCAGATCAATGGATAAAGAAAATGTGGTATGAAAATGTGGTATATACACACAATGGAATACTATTCAGCCTTCCAGAAGAAGGAAATGCTGTCATTTGCAACAACATGGATGAGGCTGAAAGACATGCCAAGTGAAATACCCCAGGCAAGGAAAGACCAACTCCACACAAAGTCACATATGTAGAATCTAAAAAAGGGGACCACAAAGAGGTAGAGTGGTTGCCAGAGGCTAGGGGAGAAAGGTAGTGGGAAAAGGAGACGTCACAGGGTACAAGGTTTCAGTTAGATAGGAGGAATAAGCTTCAGTGATCTAGTACACAGAATGGTGACTTTAGTAAATAATATGCATTGTATATTTCCAAAAAATGAAAAGAATGGTATCACCACAAAAAAAAGTGTGTGAGGTGGTGAATGTGTTAGTTTGATTTAATTATGTCATGATAGATAAACATATCAGAACATCACATCAGACCTTATAAATATATAATATACAATTATTTGTCAATTAAATATAAATGCTTCAAAAAGGGCTATCATGAAGAACAAAAGATACAATGCACACAAAGTTGCTCACAATGAACTATGCCACACACAAAAAATTGTCAAACCTATCTGGGCTCTTGCAGCCCAAGGGGCGCTCAGATATCACTCTCGGGCAGGTTAATGAGGTTCACTGAACTTGCCAGTAACTGGACAAGACCTCTCACGTCCTCAAAGACCTGGAGTTCCTAAAAGAATCCTTTGTGCCTCTTCACAAGCATCATGCTTAGCATAGTACCTGGTGCACAGAGTAGGCACTCAATAAAAGTGTTTTTGTTAATGGATTTGAAATCGCTGCTCACTTCCCCATATCTACCATTGCAGCTGAGAGAAGAAGGAGTTTTCATTTAGTCAGTCCTCTTGGTAATAAAAATGGCTTTCAAGATGTATTCTTTTATAGCTAAAGTCCTTTGAATTCTTTCACAGAAAGGTTTTAGAAACTCCCAGCCTTATCTTAGCTTCTCTGGACACAAAATGGGAAGAGGGTCTTCCTTTTGCCCTCTATAGATTCACTCTCCTCTCGCTCTGTCAGCACCCAAGGGAAGGTAAGAAAACTACTGACCCTAAGTTTCCTCCAAATGGAAATCACACAAAGAAAAAAGGGTAGGAAGAGAGGTTATCAACCAAGTAGAAACAGTGTCACCATCAATATCTGTAACCATCAGGATTCCTCAGTAGAGGAGCCTGTTGTAAAAGGAGGAGGACCACTAAACAAGATGTGGATATTGGAGATCTAGCTTCTGATGCATTACAAATCTCACATTCCAGCACCTCCTCGGGACTTGGCATTAAACAAGAGATCCTGCTGTAAGCAACCCAGTATTACTCATTTGCCATATCGTGGGGGGAGGGCATCCATCCACTTGATAACTATGAACTGAGCACTGGGCTAGATGAAAAATCCAGATTTGTTGCCCAAACTCCCAGGACTTATAGTCTGTAGGAGAAACAGGCACATAACTAGATAATTACAATATACTGTGTAAGAACAATGATGGGAAAGGGCAGACTGCTAGAAAGTTTTGATATGATAAGATCAAACTTGTATATATTTTATAAAATAATTTCAAATTATATAGATCTATAATATATAGAGCTATAGGGAGAAATTGGCAAAAACCATCATTTCAGTGATTCATTGATCCAGTAAACAAAAAAGTAAACAAAGCAGAAGATCTGAACAAGCCATTGGCAAGCTTGATTTAAGCACATATCTAGAATCCTGCTTCCAATCATCGAAAATGTGCATCCCAAACACACATGGAACACTTGCTTCAAAATCACTGTGCAGTATGTTAAAGAACAAGTCAACAAATTTCAAAGAATGAAGGAAGTGCAGTAGATATTATCTAATTACAATGCAATTAAATTAGACATTAGTAACAAAAAGGAAAATTCTAAAACACTATGAATGTTTTAAACAAACACATAAATTACTCATGGAAACAATAGAAACTAAACTGGAAATTTAAAAATACACAGAACACAATCTTAACAGTGATGCTACATAGCAAAACACATGGGGTGCAGGAAGAGCAGTACTTGGAGGAAAATTTATACCCTCGCATTTTGTGTATTAAGAAAGAAGCCGGGCGTGGTGGTGCACGCTTGTAATCCCAGTACTTTGGGAGGCAGAGACCGGAGGATCCGGGTTCGCGGCCAACCTCAGCGCGCATGCACGTGCAATCTCTCTCTCTCTCTCTCTCTCCCTCTCTCTCTCTCTCTCTCTACCTAGTGAGGCCTTCCGCAACTTCGTGAGACCCGGTTT
>PVJS01004559.1:0-42413 GCA_004027185.1 Glis glis
TATTTTTTCTGCTTTATTTTGAAACCGGGTCTCACGAGGTTGCGGAGGGCCTCACTAAGGAGAGAGAGAGAGACAGAGAGAGAGAGACAGAGCAAGAGCTGAGGCTGGCCGCGAACCCGGATCCTCCGGTCTCCACCTCCCAAAGTACTGGGACTACAAGCGTGCGCCACCACGCCCGGCTTTTTCTCCCCTTTCAAGACCTAGCTTGAGGGACTTTTTCTTTGTGAGTCTTCTCACCCAGACCTTAGGTCTTCCTGGGGCCTTCCAAAGAGTTTTATCTCTCTCTCTCTGTGATGACTTTATAACCTCCACTTCTGAATATAGCTCTTGCAGACATCTCTTCTCCCCTACCAGACCTGGAGTCCCTCGAGGCTAGATTTGTGTCTGGATTGTGTCTATGTCCCCAGGGTAGAGCCTGTGCTTAGATGTGTGCTCAAAATAGGAATCCAAAAAAGGGAACTTGGGAGCAGAAAGGAGTGAGTAAGGAAGGGAGTGAATAAATCGGTTTGGTTCAATGCCCATCTGCTCCTGTTTCTCCCTAGATGCTCATCTGAGTTGCTAAGCTAGACATTCTGGACACAAGGTACCTTGACCATCTTTTAGGTTAAAGGAAACAGCGTGATAATAAGGGTGATACATGGGAAAGAGCACTGCTCAGAATTCCAGAGACCGGGCATCTGGTCTTGACTTTCAGATTAAGACTTTGGACAAATCATGGCCCCATCTGAATCTCCAGTTTGCTTCTCCAGAAAGGCAAGGGATTGTATTAAATGATCTTCCCACTTCTGAGTCTTTGGTTCTAATCCCTTTCCTTCTTCTGTGCCCATTACAAGACCCCCCCCAACACACACACACATACACTGTAAGTTAGGGATAAAATATAAATTATTTATTGAGAGTTGTAGAGCATTTTTCAAATGTTGAAACTTCCTAACACGTCTAGAGGGTTCAGTTCCTAGCACTGTCCCCCATGCCCCTGATCCAGCTCAGAAATAGTCCTGTGCTCACCTCATCCTCATTTTAACCAGAAGTCACTTTTACCTACTTCCCAAATGTTGCAAGTCTCCAATTCCTGGCACAAGACCTTCTTGGAAAATGCTTTGCTTCTGGTTGGAATCCCCCTCTTTCATCTGCACCATTCTTAATCACAAGCTGCTGGCTTGTTTGCCTTTTTGGTAAATCGGGTTATCTGCAGAAGGAAATCTTCAAAGTACCCAACAGATACAGAGGATTCAGTTCCTAGCACTGCCCTCTATGCCCCTGATCCAGTTAGGGAACAGTCTTGTGCTTACTTTGTGCTCATTTCATTCTGATTTTAACCAGAAGTCACTCTTACCTATTTTCCGAATGTTGCAAATCTCTAATTCCTGGCACAAGACCTTCTTGGAAGAATGCTTTGCTTCTGGTAGGAATCCCTCTTTTTCAATTAGACCATTCTTTATCACAGGCTGTTGGTTATTTGCCTGTTTGGTAAATTGGGTTCTGCACAAGGAAACCTTCGAAGTGCTGGGGTGGGTTAAGAAGGCTGAGCACTCATTAGCTGGTTCCCCCTGGGGAAGTCGAGGATCATGCAGAACAGGTTTCTGTGCAAAAGGAGCAACAGCTGCTGGTCCAAATCATCGAAGCATGAGTGTGGCAAGTAAAATAAATGCATTGTAGGGAGTGCCTGGAACAACAAAATGGCGCTGTGTGTTTATGCTGACAGGAATATCCATGAATGTAGGTTTCTTGTAGGTCATTTAGCTTGTGCTGCTGGAACCAGGGTTGGCATATCCCAGAGGGAAACTCTGCCACAAGCATGGCACCAGGGGGGATTTGTAGGGCTTCCTTTATGAAGACCAGTTGCAAATTCACATGACTCATTGACTGAAGATCTGAAGTGGATCTTAAGAGATTATTGACTCCAGCCAACCCTTCTCACCCCATTTTATAAACGAGAAAACCGAAACCTAAGAAAGTCAATGCTTTACTCAAGATCACTTGGTTAGTAAGCAAAGGAGCAGGAGTCCTTTGAAATAGATGTTTTTTTTTTTCCTGTTTCACAGATGAAAACCTTAAGGCTCAAGGGCAAAGATCCATTAAGCTGGGGAACTAAGGTTGGAACTTTGGCCTGACCAGTTATAAGCCCATTGGGGAAATCACTGTCCACCTGCATCAGTCTGTACTATTTGCAAAGAAAAGCTAAGACAGGAGGAAGGGGTCTGGGTGTGTGCAAAGATGAGAAAGGTCTCCGGCATCCCTGACTGGTGATGTTATTGGTCTCTAAGTCCTGCTGCAGAGCTGCTGCTGGTCCTCCTGCCTGGACACATCTGCAGATTCACTTTCCATGTCTCTCCTTCCAGGCTCCTTCCTCCTCCTCAACACCTCGGCCGACTCCAAGCACACCATCCTGAGCCCGTGGATGAGGAGCAGCAGTGAGCACTGCACACTGGCCGTCTCAGTGCATAGGCACCTGCAGCCCTCCGGGAGGTACGTCGCCCAGCTGCTGCCCCACAATGAGGCTGGAAGAGAGATTCTCCTGGTACCCACTCCAGGGAAGCATGGGTAAGTCCTTCTCCACATCCAAAATTGATCTTATAAAAGGTGATTTGATTTTGGCTGCAAATTTCCAGACTCTTTGACATCTACTTAAAACTCACAATTGTCCTTTAATGGCTGGGTCCAGATTGAGCCATTACTGCTAATATTCCCTGGGTAGTGTCTCGGGCATTGATCTTTGGGTCCCACTGACCGCCCTGGCTAGTGGTCCTTTCAGAGGCCAGAGGACCAGCTGTCAGAGTGGGATGTTAAAGATATTCATTTCCCAAAGTCCAGATGGAGCCAAGAAGCAGATAGCTAAAGAGAATGTTAAATGGCTGAAATGAAAATAATTTAATATGGTGGAAACTGGGTTTTACCAGCATATCTTGGGCAGGAAGGGAACAGACAAAATATTGTGGCCACCCAAGCAGGTCCTACAGGAGCATGGGAGCCCAGAGCAGAATTAGGGATACCACACCAGGGTCAGTTCAGTAAAGATAGGGACAGAGCTCTGTCCTAGAACCTCCAAGGCATACACAGCCCCAGAGTCACACCCAGTGCTTAAGTCTGCAGAGTCCTCCCAGCATTCTGAAAGTCTCACTTGCTAACTCGGCGATCGATCAGGCCTCTACAGGGAGTAACTTTGGAAAGCAAACTTGACCTGGGGCCTCTCTGGGCCTGCCTTTTTTCTCCACTCATTTTGTAATTATAAATACCATCCTAAGGCTCCAGCTTCGAGGGGTCCTAGATCTGATAACTTCACAATCAAAAGGGCAAGGAATCCTTCTTTGTGACATGTTTGCAGGAGAAAGAGCCAAGATTTGTGGCTATGCTTATACTTGACTTCCCTTTAAGAAAATACCTTTTCAGAGGGGTTCCAACTGAACCATGACTGTCACCCATCCTCCAGCCCCATGGTCTGCCTTGTGCTTTTCCAATAAGGCTGTATGACCTCCTTAGAAATTCCTTGCAAGTCTCCTCCCCACTGCCCCCTACTGACCCATCCATACTCAGTTGTGCTTAAAAGACCTACAAGTGGCTGCCATCCCAGCAGGAATGACATCTTGGCATCAGGAAGGATGCTCTTCCCATACCTAAACTCACATCCATCCTCTTGCTTCTGAAAAGCCGTTTTGCACTGGCTGGGAAGATCCCAGTCACCAAGTGTCCCTTGCTCTATTCACCAGACGTCAGGAGTGTCAGGTACCTGGCCGCCCCACTGCACCAAGCCTCCTTCTGGCAACACCTCTCTTTCCAGTGAGAAGCTCGGATGGGCAGGCTTCTGTCCATGTGCAGGGCTGGCGGTGGCTTCAGCTATGGTGCCATCTATGGGAATCTGATGAGCCTCATGAGCTGTTTATTCTGACTTACACTTTCAGCACTCCCTCCTCTTCAGCCCAGCAGAGTCCAGGAAGAGCTGCTCAGGGCACCTGAGCCTTCAGACAGCCAGTCCCTTGTGGGGTTAGGTGGTGAGACAGGAAATCACTGATGCCACAGTGGGGAGTGGAGGTAGAGGTCATCCTGAAGGGCAGACTGAGAATGTCCCATGGGTGTGAGAGGAGAGGGGCCAGAGGGGACTGAGCCCCGCCTGCCTGGCCTGTATCGCAGAGTCCGGAAGACAGTAACTGCTCGGGTGTGACTAGCCATTAGGGCTTGCAAAGCATTTCTCCTCTTTATTTTCCTGCTCTTATAACTAGCAGGCAAATGCCCATTTAACAGATGAGAAAATGGAGTCAGAGAGGAAAAAGAAAGTGATGTGGGCCAAGCTGGACTCTGAGTCTCCTCTTTCTTCCTTTGTGCTCTTTCCAGGAAACCCAAAACCTCTCAGCAGGAATTCAAAGGGAATGGGTGGGATTGAGAAAGCAAAAAAGAAAAGGGGGAAGGTGAAAGAACCCTGCGAAAGAGAGATGACTTAAG
The DNA here is from genome assembly GCA_004027185.1 of Glis glis. Classification (NCBI taxonomy): domain Eukaryota; kingdom Metazoa; phylum Chordata; class Mammalia; order Rodentia; family Gliridae; genus Glis; species Glis glis. The sequence continues at coordinate 4,438 of PVJS01004559.1, forward strand.
TCCTTTGGTGCCTGAAGACAAACGAGCTCAGGGTGGGAGGATGAGATGTTAGTGCCTTCCAGGGCAGCCCTGGCTCCACAGGCGGTGAGAACGTGAAGATGTCTACCCAGGGTGTGGGAAGGCCATGAACTTCGCCTTGGGGCTGCCATTCCCACCAGTCTCAAGGTCCACTCAGATGCCCAGTGCATCCTCTTCCCAAGGCGACTCCTCCATCACCAGAAGAGTTGAGCTGCCCCCTGGAGGGTATGGCTTGGGGTGGGAGAGAGGGAGTAGGACTGTGCTAAGGCAAATCCAATGACTTAGGGCTTGGCCTGGGGCAGCTGTTACATCTACAGGGGCTTTGTCACAGACCCAGGCTCCGGGAATCTCAGGCATAGAAATATTCTCCCCCAGCCCTGGCAGAACCATCTTGGAGCTCAGTGATGAGCAGGAATCATTCCAAATTTAATTTTAAAATGCCTGGGCTAGCCTCCCCACTTCCAAAAGATCAATGTGGTGAGGGTGGAAGGTGGCAGCGGAAGGGACAATCGATAGCCCACTCTGGGGCCTCGAGGAGCTCTGCGTCCCTGGGCATCTTGGCGAGCCACAGTACACAAAGGCACTTGCCCAGCAAATCAGAGTGCTCCGGGGATTTGTATAGAGGCAGATCAGGGTCTTTCAGCCTCATGTTACTGACATTCAGGGCAGAACAATTCTTTTTGTGGGGGGCTGTTCTGTGTGTTTCCCCCAATATCCTAGGCCTCTACCCAACTAGATGCCAACAACATCTCCCCAAGGTGTGAAATCCTAAACATTTCCAGACTTTGTCAAATGTCCCCTGGGGGAGAGGCAAAATCATGTCATTGAGAACTACTGAGTTGGATGGAATATTCTAGAGCTGGGAGGAACTGTAGGATTTACCTGATTCAACCTCTTCAATTTGTAGGTGTGGGAACTGAGGACCAGGAGGGGAAAGGACTTGCTCCAGGTCATGTCATGAGTTTCACTGTTGGTAATTGAGGGTCTGGAGTTGTGCACTTGTGTGGATATGCCAATCACTATAGTAGGTTCTGGCTTACAAAGATGTGTAAGGCTCAGGCTCTACCCTTGAGTTGTAATAACTACTGTTAAAATTATTTAGCACTTCCTAGATACATCGGCCAGTCAGTGCTCTACACTTTAAATGGATTTTCTTATTTAATAGTCACAACAACACGATGAATGAGATTATTGTTATTATCCCCCATTTTATAGGCGAGAGAACTCCGGGAAGCCAAAGAACCTTGGGTCATAGGCCGGGCAGTTGGAGGTGTTCTGAACCTAGCCAGCCAGACTTCAGACTATTTTTATCCATTGCTGCATGAGCTCAATCAAGCAATGGAAGCAATGGTAGTGCAGCAGAAAAATTCACAGCACCATACTGTTAATGAAAATCCCTGAATTTAACTCCTAGCTCACACTCAGCTGTCAGTTCAATGAACAATCATTCATTCAGAGTTCTCTGTTAGGACGGACCACAGAGATGCAAAGAATGCCAAAGGTCAGCCCCCCTACCAAGAATCCTCTGTGGTTTCAGGCAAATCTCATTCCCTCTCCAGCCTCAGTTTCCCCATCTGTAAAGTGGGAATATTGATATTGGCCCTGCCCACATGCTCTTATAGGGTCCACGCAATAAAGGATAGAAGGATTTTGCACACTCTGAGTAGAATACCAATCTGAGGGGCTATTATCTAGTATCCTAATCTGCTTTGTTCTGCTCAGAGTTTAGGATTGAGATTTGTCTGCTCTCTGATTACGGGGTCACTACCAATCTCCAGGATACAGCCGTATGCCTCGCTGAGAGTTCCCTCCCTTTAATATCAGAGATGACCTCCGTAGCATGATGCTCAGAGCAGCGAGGGGACACAGTGATATCCTGGTAGCATTGACGGTGATGATTACAAGCAGGGCTGGCTTCCTCTCATAACAGGAGATGGTGGTTTGGGGACCAGCAGTTAGAAAACAACATTCAATGTTTGCAGTCAGAAGGGAGGAAGTTGTAATAATGAAGTCGGCTGGGGAGAGCCTGACTCAGAGGAGTGGGCTGAGGAATGACAAGGCAGATGCTATCGGGTCCCCAGAAACCCCTGAGTCGTGAGCACACGGTGGCGGCTCTGGGAGCAGCAGCCTGCCTGGAAGCTCTGGAGGCAGGGAAAGGCACTTGGGGACCCACGGAAGCTGCTTCCTTCCTAGCTGCCTGGAAAGCAGCAGAGGGTGTGAGGTCTGATGAACCATGGAGTGTGAGCAGCCACATCCACCAAGGCTTTGTGGGGGTCTCCCAGGGCACAGACAGGTGCCCGGTCTGCTCATCTGCCCAGCCAGAACGATCACAGAATGACCAAGGAAACAAAGAAACCAGGTTGTCCAACAGCCCAGGCCTGGCTGGCCACACAATCAAATAGGCATAGGGCAGCTTAGCTAGAAATGAGTGACCACAAAGTCCCCATGAATTGAATGTATGTGATGACACCTATTTAATATGGTGAGTTGTGAAACGGCATAAAGGAAGTGGCTCACATTGTGCCTGACTGTAGCAGGTGCTTAATAAATGCTAGATTCTTTTCAGTTTACACATTCATTTCACAACCATGGACCGAGTGCCTTCCACATAATAGGTGCTGTCCTTAACGGAAGTTGCAAGTAAGATAGCAATCGCGCATGCTTATGCGGATGTCTTTAAATTGAGGCCCAGAGATATTAAGATGCTGAGCCAAGATCAGTGGCTGGCAGAGTTAGCCCAGGCAGCCTGGCTCCGGCTTCTGCCCAGTGTTAGAAAGATCGATCCAGCAGCAATTGGCTATGCAGAATCTGCGCCCTCCTGGATGGGGGAATACAAGCTTAAAGGTTGGTGGTATTTGGGGTTGTAAGAGAGAGTCTCCGAGGCTCCTTTCCGGACATCCATCTCAAGTCTTCCTGCCTATCCAAGCACACAGCTCTCTCCTGCAGCGGTGGGTATCTGGGGACTTTATTATGTGTGACCAGAACTACACAGTGTGTGGTGGGAAGAATTGGGCCCTGAGGGGATAGAAGTTGCCAATCACTTGGATTACTAATACTTGAAAAGATGTTTTAAATCTAAAGGATTTGGCAAGACTGGGGCTGGAGCCAAGCAAAGCTGTCAGGGGCATTTCACAGTGTGAACACCCCCCTTGCAGAGGATGGGAGAGAACTAAGATTCTCCTCTGTACAAAGCCTTGCTTCTGCAGGACCTCAGCCCCTAGACCCAGAAGATACGTGAGTTCACTGTCTCCCCAGGGGTTTCCTGATACGGAAGGCGAGGCCTGGAAGCGTGACATATGAGATGAAGGTCAGCCAGGACTGGTCTCCATGCTGGTGTGCAGCAGCCTCCCATACTCCCTCCTGTCACCCTCCTGGATGCATAGCTAAAACAGGAGACCCTGAAATTCACTGCCCTTGGGTGGAAATCTACAAGCTACCTGCCCCAAGTAAAGAAAAACCCAGGTCCGGGCTGGGTACCCACACAACTGTCACTCTTATTTAAGCCAGTCGTTTGTGACCCAAGGTCCCAGCATTAAAACCAGCAACATGCTAATAGGATTCATGCCCAGGGAATGTAATCCAAAGGGAGTTGATCTGTGGGCACCAGGATGTGCGGTCCCAGTCCAATTCCAATGCTGATTTGCAGCGTGGTCATGAACAACCAGAGCTCTTCCCGGTGTCTTACCTTCCCAGCGTCTCAAGTAGAGATTGAGGCTGCAGTCCGCTTTCCTCCTCCCTCCCTGCAGTGCCCGTGGCGCCTTCTCCAGATGCCACCCAGGGCTGGTGCAGCAGGAACTGATTCTCTCCACTTCTCTGCCTTTGGGCCCTCCTGGTCTGTCAAGAGGATAGTTACTCCCTACTGACTACCAGAGACCATTCGCCCAAAGGTACAGAACCTTGTCTTTCCTTGTAAAAAAAAAAAAAAAAAGACAGGATGGTTTCAGCAGGTTGAGTGAGGGATGGTCGTAGAGTCGGGCACAAGTGGAAAGATGCCATAAGGCATGTACATCTGAAAAGATACCTGATTGCTTTTCCCAAGCTGTGCAGCATTTAACTCCAGACCTCCCAGGGCACTGTGGCAAGTCCAGTCAGCACCGGGAAATCAGAGCCCGTGGCATTCTGCATCGGCCACAGTTCCCTTCGAATCCTGCCTGCATGATAAACGGGATCCAGAATACAAAAAGGTGATCATTTATTGAAATTGATGCCCTCGAGTGGCAATGTCACAATGATTTAATTTCAGGCTCAGCTTTTTCTCACTTTCAAAGTCATTCATAGTGTCAGCTTCTCTCTTTTTCCCTTTGGTGTGAATAACACACTAATAAATATACAATAAGGGCTTTAATGTCTAGGTGATTTACACTAAAAAGAGAAAGCCACTCAAAGGCTTTAAAGATAATTTTTAAAAGCCTTAAAACTCACACCCAGGCTTGGCAGGGGCATATTTCCTGCACACCCAGGAACAACTGAACAGCTCAGAGTTCTCTGAGCGCGGTGGTCATGAGGGTTTAAGTTAAGAGTTCTTAGAGATGGCTCCCCACACCCAGTGTGAGCTTGGGCAGGTCTTCGAATTTCTGCAAGCCTCAGCTTTCTTATCTGTACAATGGTAATAATCATGCTACCTTGTGGGGTCATTGTGAGGATTAAATGAGGAAACATGCAGGTGCTAAAGTCTTCCCCACCTTCCCGCTGTCCCTCCAAGGGGTGCAGGCTGTCCAGGATCGTGGAAGAGTAGGCATGCAGAGAATGAAGGTTAGGAATTGCACACCCCTCATTCTTGAATCAACCTCCTGTGTTCTCTAAGAAAGACCCCCAAAATACCAGTCCCACTGACTGCGTCTGGATTTACCATATTCCTCACCATGTTGAGAAGCTGTTGTGAAATAACTTCTAAAATGCTGGTTCTCTCTGAAGGAATTGGACTTTCTGTTATTAACCTGGTAGGTCTCGAGCCTTGGTGGTACAGAGCAGAGTCACACATTTTTTAAAATTCATATGACTGAGTCCCATTCTGAGTCATGGAGATTCGATTCATCTTAGCATGGGGCATGAGCTCAGGTATTTTTAGAAAACTCTATGGGGATTCTGGTATGTATCAAAAATGAAGAGTCATGGCTAACATCTCAGTTTGAAGTGGTTGCTCACATAAGCTGGTAGCTTTATAGAACCATTTACTAAGCATAAGCACTAAGGAGAAAAGTGACAAAGAAAGCCGGACGATGTGAGAGGCGCTGATGTGCAGGGTGGACAGTCGTCTTCCTCCCACTCGCAGCTGGACAGGCAAGTGGAAAGGCTGTTTGACCCTGGCCCGGTTTTCCTGCACAGACCCCAAGCAGGGACAGCTAGGGTGTCCAAGCCCACGTGTGTGACTGGTCCTCACTGGGGGATATATTCTATCTCTATAATTCCGATTCCAAAAGGACTGTGGCTTTTGAAGTCACGGTAGACTGAGGAGAGTGTAGCCAGACCTTTCAGAGTCAGGGGAAGTCTCCAGCCCATCCACCCACCCACTTGTCCATCCTCTTCATACTTCAGAATGTCACATGTTGACTCTCATCTAGGCCCCATGCTTGTAGCAGAGCCGTATCTGTTCTCGGGGCAGATACTGTGCTGTTAATAATCATGGTGAATATCTGTACAGCGCATGTGCGGTATACCAAGTGCATCAACAACCATTAGCTCATTTCATGTTCACTGTAATCTGCATCATAGAGATTATTCTCCCCATTTTTCAGATGAGTAAACTGAATCCCAGAGAGGTTCAGTGGCGTGTCCACAGTCATGGGCAACACAGGGGAACACAGACTCTTCTGGGTCCATTTTCTTTTCTCATGGCATTTGGCCAAGAGGGCCTTGCAGTGAAACCATGGCACCATGCCTGGCTCTCAGGAAACTGACAGCTGTTCTAACCCATCAGGAAAAGCTCTTCCCAAGGAGACTTATCTGATATTTGGCCATCTAATGCTGGGCCACGAACCTTAAGGGTGCACACCTCAGCTTGTACATCTTTTTATTCCGCACAGTGTCTGGCACAGTACTAACTCATAGTAGGTGCTCTGTGTTAGGTGAACACATCAGTTTAAGGTAGCTGTGTGATGCCACTCTTCTAAACCTAAGCTCTGGATCTAAAAATTATAGCCTGGTCTGAGATCACAGACAAGTCTCCAATCAGTGGAAAGATGAAAAGTACATTTGCCCTGCCCTCCAACCAACACAGGGGTAGATGTGGGGCCCAGGAGGCAGCTGTCAAAGTGCACCTCAACTGTGAAGGTTGCCACTAAGTACAAAGGACAATTCCTTTCCTGGCAGGTAGAACTTTTCCTCACGATCGCTTTCATTGACGGGTGTCAAAAAATAAATAAATAAAATAAACGAAAAGACCATCGGCTTCTGCCAGTTTTGACCTTCGAGATTTGACAGCAGAAGGCTTGTAGCAGAGCGCTTTTGAGCTGGTTGCTTTTGTTTCCTTACTCTGCTCTGGATATGTGATGGATTAAACACCGGGAGGATGAGAGAATTGTGAATACCTGTAGCCCTTTGGCTTGTCAGAGTGGCGTCTTGGCAAATCCCATAATGATAAATATACGTTGTATACAAAGAGAAGTCAGAATGGGCAGAAACAATCACTTCTCATCTCAGAAGTGTTTATTGAGGCTCCCCACTTGCCAGAGGGGAGGGAAATACTAAGATAGACAGAAGAATTTTGGTGATAGCCCCACTGGTGTCAAGAAAGTCACCCCTTCATTCACTCATACATTCTGTGAACAAATATTTCTGAGCCTTACTTGGGCTCAGGCCCTGCTGGGACTCTGGTGACTCATCCTGCTCTCAAGGGGCTCACAATGAGCTTTGGAATTGGACAACAACAGACAATCACGATGCCATGGGAGAAGGGATGAAATGATTGTCCTGTCCAGGGTTGGGAGCTGTCAGGTGAGGTGGCCCAGAGAGAATTGAGCTGGCTCTGAAGGGAGAAGGGATTTGGTCAGGTGACAACGAGAGAGGAAGACATCATGTGCAGATAGCACACCTGTGCCAAGGCCGGGCAGCTCAAGAAAGAAGGTGATGAGCCGTGGCTGTGACATCCTTTGGGCTTGTCATTTGGAGACCACCTGCTCCCACCCTGGTCCCTTATCCCATCTCTCGGAGTTTTCACTCGTTCGTGTGCATGCGCTGGCTTGTGTAGCAACAAGACCTGTCCCCTGCCCACAGAGCAGTCTCCACACAACCGAGTCTCTTCCCTGGACCTTGTTTGGAGCAAGTGTCCTGCAGCAAAAGTTCTGAAGACCTGGCTCGGGTCCAGGCATTCTCCTCGCTTCCTCCTCCTCTCTGCCAGTGTCTCCCTCCCCAGTGAGCACTCCAGTGCCTATGTACGATTCACCCAGGCAACAGTGTCTTACCATAGCACCAGTGGATTTCAGAATATGAGCTATTACACTTGGTTCCAGTTGGCTCAGATTCCAGAGGTTTCCTATTGTCCCTTCCCTCCCCCCCTTTCCAGGAAGAGTAGCTAAGGTGCTCATTCCCGGTGGATTGCCCTTCACCCCTTTCTGACCACAGATTCCCTTATGCATTCTCCAGCACCCAGTGCAATGTCTCCTCTGAAGAGCCCTTTAGGGCTTCTCAAATAGCACTGGGTACCGGGACAACCCTGCAGCCCTGTGAAAGTCACGATCCAGCTACTGGCCTGGCCTTCCTGATAATCTCCAGGGACCCAGGGTACCCTCCCTGTTGGCTCCTAAGTGCTATCACATGAAGGGTGGGGGAAGAAGGAGGCTGTGGGCTGGGGAGAGTGCCCAACTGCCTTCCTGAGCTCCCCTCAATTTGTGTAGAGACCACAAGGAGGAGGAAAAAGAAGAGGCACTTGGTGCTCGCTCTCTGATGCCAGGCGTTGCTCTGAGTGCTCCTCATGCTCACCCCCACTCAGCAAGGGAGGCTCTCTCATTCTCTCTCACACACAGTGAGGAAGCCGAGACTTAGTGAGCTTAAGTAACCTGCCCAGAGTCACATAGCCAGTAAGGAGAAGACTGAACTTGAACCCAGGCAATCCAATGCCATAGTTCATGCTCCCAATCACAACCCCATGGGCCTCCCTCACTAGCTGACAATTAAGAATAAATTACCATTATTAGCAATCATTATTTATTCTTAATAAATACCCAGTTGCATCTACCCACCCCCACCATGGTGCAAATGTAATCCTTCCCATTCACCATAAAGGGCAAAATTCTAAAGCCTTGTCCCACACAAGATACACATTCTGGAGAGTAGGCAGTCCTGGGAACTAGGACTAGCGAGCATCATGCCCAAATTCAGAGAGTCCAGCTAGAGCACCAGGCTTCAGCCCTCCTGCTTCCTGAAGCTCCAAGTCCAGTGCCCCCATGTTTTCAGAAACCAACTCTGTCTGTGGTGAGGAGCCAGGACCAGGTGATGGAATCATGGCTTTTTTTAGTGGAAAAAATCTAGACAACCTGTGCAGCCAGTGCAAGAGTAAAGGCTCACCGTGGTCAGCACAATAGGCCGACCCTGCTCAGTATTCATTCCTGGCCTCAAAGTGAACCTCCGTGTTTCTTATTACCTAGCCTGCTTCCGAGTTTTCGTTTTTCCCCTCTGTTTGGTTTATAGTACCATATGCACACGCCTAGCTAAACTCCTTGCTTTTACAGAAATGCATTTTTTCATGGTTCAGAGCCTTAGTTAAGAGCTGTAGCAACCGTGGGATTTCAACTTTTAAAGGCTTCGCGAAGTCTACACGCAGATTTGGTGCAATATCTATTCCTGAGAGAATCTTACATCACTGAGCTCAGTGAATGAATGTTCCCACTGCTTTCAAAATGCTGACAGTTTCCCTTTGCCCGTGGATAATTCTGTGGTGGTGAGGAAAGGGGGGAGGGGAGCACATAGGAAAACTATAGCTTTTTAAGCTGGGTCCAGGGCATGAAGTAACTGCTGTTCCCTGGCAGTGGCCTGGGGCAGCTCCTGAGACCATTCGCCCAAGGGCACAGGTTCCTGAGGATCTGACCGTCCTCCACACTGCAGCTCAAGTGCTGCATAATGGGAGTCCAGGGAGAGCCAAGGGCTGCGCTGCTTCCTCCTCGGCCCCACTTCCCAACTCAAACTTCCAGTTCACTGGAAGGAATGCAAGGAAGAGGACACAGCCAAATTGTTATTCTGTGTGTGCATTGTTCATTCTGCAGAACGTTCCTTAAAGTCCTTGAGAGTAACCTCAGTGACTTCCTGGGCTCTGGGAAGTCCCCAAATGGAGCAAATCAAGACTTTGATGAGACAGCCTGGCAGGTGAATATTGCAGGCTATTAATCTTCTGCCTCAAATCCTGCAGTGGACCCCTGTCCAACCCAGAATCAAATCCAAACTCCTCGTTAGCATGGTATGCAAAGCCCTGATTTGGCCACACCTCTCTCTCAGGCCTGGCTCCACCCATCTCGGTGGACTTAATTCATTGGCCTCAAACTACTCACAGATGCTCTGAATGAAGCAAGCTGTTTCAAGCTCTCTGGCCTCCCCCACCTTCCTGACCACCAAGAACAACCCTTCTCTGGCTTCACGATGATAGCCCTAAGCTCCTCTTCCACGAGGCCTCTCCCATAACCTCAGACCGACTCCAAGCGGAGTTAGTTACATTATCCTAGGCAGGAACATTTCTTGCCTATTCCATGGCTCTATTACAGTCCTCGCAGTGCTGGACCACATTTATTCCTTTACATGTTGTTCTCACCAATTAGACTACCCAAGAAAAGGATGGGCATTATTTATCATCCTATCTCCAGTGCCTAGCACAGCGCTTGACTCACAGTATGTGTTCTGAAAATGCTTATTAAATGAACAGAGTCCTAAATTAATTGGACTAGCAACTCTAAAAACTAGAGACATGGTTTTAAGAAAAATGCACCTAGAAGGCTCTTAACGAAAATTCCATCTCTATACTCCGTAACAGCTCACTTCCTTCTAACTCAGATTTAATGACTGTCCTCAGTCCGGATCATCTCCATTTGTAGTCCTGACCATCCCACGCTGACAAGCAAATGCTGGCCTGCGTTAGCCTTGGAAATAAGATTGTTGCGATGCTCCTGATTGCCTTTTCTGTTCTCCTTTTAGTTCCTCCAATTTTCTGGGTTATTTCCTGTCTATTTCCTATTCTTCCACTCAAAATTTCTACTTGGTATTTTCCCCCAGATCCCTCCTTCTCTTTAGTTTACTAGTCTTTACATCACCACTTAACCACACTGACTCCTGTTGAGTGTTTTATCTCTTCAGACAAGCTAGGATGAATTCCAATTTCATTCTCTCCAACTGTTCCTTAAATATTTCCTCTATTTTGTTTTTCTCTCCCAGGACTAAAATTCCTCCCTAGCTGCATGAAATTCTAATCAGTATTCTACTGAATGTTTGCCTGCAGACCTCAGACTGACTCGCCTGTCTGGAGTGTCCAGCCTTCCTCTCAGTGACTTGGTCACCCTCCCTGGGGAGTCCCTTCACTGGGTCATCCCCTTGAGAGACCCAGACTATTTCCATTTCTAAAAAGTCCTTGTTTGTCTACCAACCCTCTTGATTAACCCTCTGCCACCTTGTCGAACATGAGGAGGGTCTCTAGGGTTTGGACAGCTGGTGGCAGCAGGTTCGTTGTATATGGAATGTGAGCCAGGAAATTTAGTGACTGGCAGAGCCAGAGATCAGATGGAAATAAAGCCCTTGCACTGTATGTCCATGGCCCTTGGGTCCTTGGCTTTCTTCTGCGTTGCTTCTCCAATTTTACATTCCCATGTGAATGCTCATGGGTTAAAGGCACAGAGCAGCTAGCAGAACTTGGAAAACATTTCAATCATAGAATCATGAAAAATAAAAGAACATTAAAAGTCATTGAATTCAACCTCTTTAACACACCACTCCACTCCAAACCAGTGTAAGAGTCTCTTCCAAAGTTCAATTAGCTTTGATTTTCCTGGATCCATCCAGTAGGCCGCTTGCCATCTTGCAAAACAGTTCACCCCACTGTAGCTCAGCTTCAGTTCATGGAAGAACTCGATAGTAGCCTCTTCACTTTGTAACTGTAAAAAGTTATTGGATGCATCTAAGAAGTTACTCAATATTTCCAAGCCTCCGGTGTTTCATCCATAAAAATATACTCCTTGTAGGATCTTTGTGAGGTCATTGCCTTTAAGAACAATAGTCCATGTATACTGAGTACCATGTTTTTGTATTAAGGCATATGATTACATTTAATACTACAATTTCTCTATGATAATGTGTATAAGGCACCTAGAATAATTTCATCACTCAATATATGCTAATTCCTTCTATATCACCCTTATTGGTGAATCCCTAATTTGTCCTGTGAACTCATATAGAATAAGACTACTGCTTCTAACAAGGTAGTTTATCATCCCCCCCTTTTTTTTGCATTACTGGGGATCAAACCCAGGGGCATTCTACCTTCAAGCTACACCCCAGCCTTATTTTTTATTCTTTATTTTGAAACAGGGTCTCACTAACTTGCGGAAGGCCTCACTAAGTAGCTAAGGCTGGCCGCGAACCTGCAATCCTCCTGTCTCAGCCTCCCAAGTACTGGGATTACAAGCGTGCGCCACCACACCTGGCTTTTATCATCCCTTTGAGGATAGTTTTCATCTCTCTTAACTTTTGTTCAGGCTAAGTGGTTTTAGTTTTTTCTACCACATCTTTTCCAGGGCCCTGTTTTTCAGATGTCATCCTACCAACAAAGGGGCCAGGAGGCCTTTTCTTCAGTCATCTGGAACCTCCACCCAGCAATGAAGCTTATGCTTCTCAACTCATTCTTTCACTAGTTGCCTCCTGGCACTCGAACCCCAGCCACCCCAACGTTGGCACCACTAGAAACCAGGGAGGATGCTCAAGCATCTCAGGAAACCCATTCCTTAGATTATTTGCATCTTTTCCTCCTGAGGGAGGATTCTCAGGTTTCTCCTGCAGGCAAAGAAGGCCTTTCTTGTTTGCTGTTAACATTCCCAAAAATGTCTGATTCAAAAAGAAATTCAATTCTGGCCCCAGCTTTCACGTCATCTTGCTTTGTTTGTCATCCCTACAGCCTGCCAGCTTTGCCCCTTTGTTCCCCTAATTGCCAGAGACATTTTTATACTGAGCAAATTGCATCAGGCCCGCTGCAAAATGAATCAATTTGGGAAGAGTATGAGCTGCACTGTTGTCTTAAGTGTGCATTAACATTTAGATGCGTTATTTAAAACGGGTCTGGGGTTAATGCCAGAGAGACAGCCTCATGACTATTCTGACTCATTCCCCACTGCCGGACTCCACAGAAGGGAACCAGGGAACCCTGCAACCCATCACCAGCCCTCTTTGATTCTCCATCTCTCTAGGGAGGTCTTGAACTAGGTGAGATCTTTTAAGAGCTCAGATTTGGAGATCTGATTGACAAACTGAGTTTGACTGGGTGATCTCAGAGTAAAATAAAGGCCGGTGAAGGAGGGGACAAAGACGGGGGGAGAATTTTCTTTCTCTCTTATCATGTACATTCTGCACATCCACATGAAATCCAGGTTTCAATACAAAAGTCTTTGGAGGTAAAAACAAAGCACACACAAAGAAGCAAAAGGCAGCCTTCAACCTTCTAGTTTAAAAATTAAATAATGTTCTGGAACTGGTGAAAAGCAAAGCTGCAATACAGATGATCATGCGGTGATTTGATGAGCTAATTCTTTGATCATCAAGAGAGTCAGATAATGTCTCCATTAGTAGCAGAAGGTTTAAAAACTGGAGGTAGTGGCAACACCAGGACAATTGCCTGATTTATGCTTTTTCAATCACCTGGGCTCATGGCCTAAACTGGTAATGGACTCCATCCATCAAAAAATGATTCTATCCGGCATCCTGGTTTCTGAAGAAATCTGGATGTCCTCATAGAGAATTGGTTAAATGATTTAATGCATGTGAAAGCTCTTAGCACAGTGCCTCAGTAAAAGCTGGTTGAATCTGTTCGGTCTATTTTAATTATATACTCAAGATATCATGATCCATTAGATACACATGAGAAATAAAATATCAGTTGTATAATGAAGAATCCACATACCTGAAATATACAACTATCAGCAATGTAAAAGTGGCGTCTTCTTGGGGGGATTTAGAGTAAGCACCGCTGTCCCCAAGCATCTCTTTATCTCTGGGCCCCTAAGGCCCTCATGTAAACTCACCAGCCACGTGCATTTCTGTCCATTTCTCCCACTAGGGCCTCAACTTCATTGATACATACATTGTACTTTCATTTTGGTGTCCCTAAAGTCCAAAACAGTGACACAGAAGGCATATTCAATAAGTGTTTGTCGACTAAACAATATTAACAAAACTTAAAAACAGTGCCATGCTTATTTGTGAGTTAACATTGATGGTGAGTAAAGGAATCTCAATGCATCTGAGCCAGGCCTGCATAAAGCAGCAAGATCCCCAGCCGGAGGCAGAAAACAAGGTATATCCTCTGCCAACTGAGCTTGTTTCTTTCAGATAACAATGGCTACCATTTTTAGCACTTACTTTATGCCAGGCATTGTTCTTAATGTCTTTACCTATTTTTTTACTCATTTAATTCTCACAATAATCCAATGCGGTAACATTATTATCCCCAATTGACAGATGAAGAGATTGTATTTATTCAGTCATACAGCTAATAACCAACAGAGTTGGAATTTGAGCCCACAGGGTCTTACTCTAGAGCCCATGACTCCTGCAGTATGCGACATGATCTCTCCAAAAGAGGTGTGAAGTGATACCCTCCCAAGCAGGAGAGTTCAGTGGCCCTATCAGGTGACATGTCAGGTGGACTGGGGCAAATACCAGTAAGAAGAGACTGTCTCCTCTTTATGTCCCACATGAAACAGCATCTGTATCGCCTAACCAGTGGGCCCCATTAATTTAGCAGCTACCACTAGGGCCCCTAGCTATCACAAGAGTCCAGGAAGGAGAATTCTATGTTAGCCCTTTGAGAAATCTGAGCACATTATCTGTGGCAGGTTTTCACTGTGATCAAGAGAGATGTTTCCTGACCAGCCCTGCATCCTGAGGACGTTTATGGGGACTGGGAAGACACCAGTCTGATCTGCACACCAACCAGATCCCCAGCTGTGCACTTAGTAGAAGAGTCCTTTCAATCTATTCATAGGTGAAATTGAATAACAAGCCACTAAGAGGAGGGATGCATGCATAATGTATTATTGGATAAACTGAGGTAATATGGAAATGACTCAGTCAGCATGCATTCTGCAGCTGTGCCAGAGGTCAAGCTGAGCACGGGCCCCAATTCCAGCTCTCTCACTGTCTGAGCCCTCACTCAAATCACCGGACTCTGATCTCTCCCAACACCACTCAGTCAAGCTTGAACTGGTCTTTCACAGCTGCCTGAACAGGATTCCCAAAAGCTCAGAGGAACAGTGAAAAAATTCTCTTTTCCAATTCGCTTATGAAAATATTTTCCTCTAAGCGAACTTTTCCCTCTTGCCTGTGCCTTTTGATGCTGGCACTTAACTGCCTTTAAACAGGAAGCTGCAATGATCAGAGAATTCCAAGTTACATCTGCATCTTTTGTGTATGATTATTTTTCCATGCGCTGCTGAAGCCGGTTACAGGTTGATTTTGATGAGAGTGATGTAAGTTCCACCAGTCTTGTTATAATTAATAGTCTGCTTACATGATGGGAGAAAGAAAATTATTTATTGATTCTCAATTCAAAAAGAAAATCAACAAATGGGTTTCTCACAACTTCATGATTCCATCTGACTCTCCTGTCTTAGCCCAGCCCCTCCCCTCTTTCCTGTCTTATCCAGGGCTGCCCTTCTCTTTGTCTTCATTCATTCACATTCTAAGAACCAATTTCAATAAACATTCCTCTATATGTGCAGAGAAATATGCTACCATAGATTCCCCAAATCAGTGATACTGGCCCAGGGGGAACACTAGGGGTGCAGAAGTAGCCTCATGTGAAATTGGGTGTGTCAAATAAAAATAAAGGGGTGATGGAAGTACCCAGAGGGTCATGGAGTAACTTTTCTCTGAAAAGGGGGTGGTAAGCCAGTAAGTTGGGGAATCTCTATGTTAGGTGATGGAAATAGATCTTGGGTCAAGCAGAAAAGTTTTGTCCTCATGAAGTTTACATTCT
This sequence comes from Glis glis, assembly GCA_004027185.1. Lineage (NCBI taxonomy): Eukaryota > Metazoa > Chordata > Mammalia > Rodentia > Gliridae > Glis > Glis glis. Next base: position 19,613 of record PVJS01004559.1, read on the forward strand.
AGAGGGAAATGAATGTTACATTATAATTACATATATAATCATACAATTACTGTAGTGATAAATGCTGGAAGAGTATAAGCTTCCATGTGTTGTTATAAGAGGGGACCTTACCCAGGCCAGAGGATAGCCTTCCCTTAGGAAGTGTCCTTTGAACTGGATTCTGAAGGACCAGTGAAAGGGACAAGTGGAAAGATTCTTTCTGAAAGTAGGAGTGGCATATGAAGCCCCGAAGGGAAAGATACGTGGCTTTGTTGAGGAGATCAAGGAAAACATGCACGGGGGCCTGAAACAGAAGAGAGGAATGTTTGGAGAGAAGGCTGGGGACAAAGACACACAGAGGACTGATCACAAACATTTAGGATCATAACCTCCATTTTTCAGAGCCAACCAAAACTGATATAATTTGAAGGATAGGACCTAGAGTGAGTTCGAGATAGGACAAGAGTAGGCATGGACATCTCAGACCTTTGCAGAAGCCCTGAGGAAGGGGAGTAGTCCTGACTAGAGAGGGAGGTATAAACAGAAGTAATGGACAGGGTTAGTGATCGGTTGGATACAGGTAGGAAAGAGAGAAAGGTTTTACGGAGGGGGCATTTTTTTTTTCTTTGAACAATTGGGAGGATGGAACATTTCTCTAAAGCAAGCAAAAATAAAGGAGGCGCAGGTATGGAGTGGGAAGTACAATGCTTGGTTTGGAGACGTCATGTTTTTAGGAACTTAAAAGCGTCCAAGGGGGTGTGCAGGTAGGCATGAGAGTATGGAGTGTACAGGAAAGATCTGGGCTGGAGGCAGAAACTTGTGGCACGGCTTTGGAGCCATAGGAGTGTATTACGATGCCTAAGAAATCAACTGGATGGAACATCTAAAGCTAAAAAATTTTTCCAAGAAAATTTCCAAAGAAAGTCTTTGAAAATTTGGATAAAAAAGGTTTCTTAACAAAAAGCATTAAGTATAAGGAAAATATTGATAATTAAGAATCTATCAACATTTTTATTTTTTTGCAGTATCAGGGATTGAACTCAGGGGCATTCTACCTCTGAGCTACACCCCCAGCCCTATTTTTTTATTCTTTATTTTGAAACAGGGTCTCACTAAGTTGCGGAGGGCCTCACTAAGTAGCTGAGGCTGGCTGTGAACCTGAATACTCCTGTCTCAGCCTCCCAAGTACTGGGTTTACAAGCGTGCGCCACCACACCCAGCTTAAAATTTGGATAAACAAAGGTTTCTGAACACAAAAAGCATTAACTATAAGGAAAATATTGATAACTAAGAATCTATCAACAGTTTTAAAAAATTACTCCTCAAAGCATTCCATTTTATAAAGGGGAGAAAAAAGTCATAAAGGGAAGAAAATATTTGCTATATCTGACAATTACCTGAAACAACCAATTAAGAAATGGGCAGGAGATTTTCATATACACTACATAGAAGATCTGCAACTGGCACTAAGCAGAGGAACGCAAGAGAAGATCCTTAACATCACTAGACAGCAGAAAATTAGAATTGTGAACATTAGAAAGACTGATGAGATCACACCAAGGAGACGAAGATCTAGAACACTAAGATACTGCTGGTTAGAATGTACACTGCTATGCACACTTTGGAAAACTGTTTGATGTTTCTTTAAAAATTAGACTTGCACCTGTCATACAACCCAGCCATTCCACTCTGAGATATTTACCCAAGAGAATAAAAACACATATCCATGCAAAAAATCATGTATTAAAATTTATAGCAGCTTTATTCATAGTAGTACAAAATTGGAAATGACCCAATTGTCCATCAACAGGCAAGTGGATAAAGAAATTGTGGTTTGTTTGTATTATGGTGCACTTTCCAGCAATAAAAACAAATGAACTATTTTTTTTTTTTTTTTTTGCGGTACCGGGGATTGAACCCAGGGGCATTCTACCTCTGCGCTACACCCCCAGCCCTATTTTTTTTATACTTTATTTTGAAACTGGGTCTCACGAAGTTGCGGAGGGCCTCACTAGGTAGAGAGAGAGAGAGAGAGAGACAGGGAGAGAGACAGAGAAAGCTGAGGCTGGCCGCAAACCCGGATCCTCCGGTCTCCGCCTCCCAAAGTACTGGGATTACAAGCGTGCACCACCACGCTCGGCTCACAAATGAACTAGTGATACATGCAACAGCATGGCTGAATCTCAGAATCATTATGCTGAGAGAAAGAGGCCACACAGTATGTGCGTCCACTTACATTTCCAGAAAATGCAAACTAGTTCACCAGTCTATAGTGACAGAAAGCAAGGCAGGAGTTGCTTGGAGAGTGGGTCGGGGTTGACTGCAAAGGGAGGAGAGGACTTTTCTGCTGGAGGAGGGAGGACTGCACATAACAGAAATGTTCTGTATTTTGAATGTAGCTGTGGTTTCCTGGTATAACAACTATTATAAATCATCAAATTGTACACTTTAAATGGATGCCATATTTTACATGTAAGTGATACCTCAATAAAGTTAATTTTTAAAAAATACCCTGAATAGAATGGGAAGACCAAAGAGCCAAGAATAAAATTAGTGAAAAGGAGATGTGGAAGTAGAGTGTGCATGTGCAGACAAGTGTGGTGGGGAGTTTTAAGGAGGAAGGGTTAGTAAGAGATAAGGAGCAGCCAGAGTAGCAGAGAGAATAAGCCTACTTCTCCGTGCCCCACCTGTCCATCAGACTGACTTGCATGGCTCAGATACACTAGCCAAAGTGGAGCTGGTGCTCCCGGGCCCCTGAATCATGAATCGCCTCCCTCATGAAGGCTTCCCAGGTGACTTCAACCCACTCTTTTCTCAACTCTCTAAAACTGCCCCTACTCCAGAATAACACTCTAATATCCCACCTGGTCAGGTAACGCCTGGAAGTTGCTATTCTATATTCTTTGTTTCCCGACTCTACCAATATCCAGTGCTATCTTTGTTCACAAATTGTGTAGGTGTTTCTGGTTTCCCTAAAGAGATTGTTTTTTACTACCAGTTATTGAATTTTTACTATAAGCTAAACATGTTACAAATAATGTATGTATCTAATACTTGTAAAACCCTGTAAAGTAAATATTATTAACTTCCATTTACGGGGAATAAAACCAAAGCTCAGAGAAATTAAACAATTCTCCAAAGCATAGGATTGAGATTTGAATACAGGTCTTTCTGAGTTCTAAAGCCTACTCATATGCATTGTAGAAATAGCCTCTTTCTGTCCGGGCCACATCTTTTGCTTATTTTTGCACTCTATTGCAACTGGTATGGTGCTAAGCACATTGCATATGCTAAGCAAATATTGATTTATTTGTTGATTGATTCCCTGATCTAATACTTTTATGCTTTAAAATAGCAACCACCTGCCACCAGGAACTCTTAAGGGGCTTTAAGAACGTCAATTATTAGGGATATTTCATCCTTGTCAGAGCAGAAGGATTTATTTAAAGGAGCCCCAGAATTCTGGTCACTTCCTGGATGGAAAAAGAAGTAAGTCAGCTTCCTATTCTCTGCTCACCCAGCTGCATTTCTGCATCTCCTGGGACTTCTTCCCTTCCCTGTAAAGGAAGCCATGAGAATGTCGGGGGATTCTGGCCCCTTTCACTGGTCACCTTGGTCCAGACACTAATAAAACCTTCCACTACATCCATGACCCCATAAGGAATCCTGGTGCAGGCAGTAGAGACTGAAGACACTGCTTGGTCTTTCTTCTGACTACAGAGTGGCAAGTCCCAAACCTGAACCACAAACAGCACAATTACTAAGCATAAATACCACTCTCAGTGGCCTTGTAAATTGAAGCTTCTTCTGTAGTGCTCTCTCTTTTAAAATGTCTCTCCCCAACCCTACCTTTGTTCTTTATGACTCTCTAAGGTCCCAAAAGTCTGCATTATAATTTATTGCCTAAAAGACTTTTTGGGTTGCTTTAAAAGGCATTCTACTAGACATAAATAGGAACAAAGGGAGAGAGACATGTTAAGAAATCTAGATGGCAATTTATGTGTCCTTGGTTTTTTTTCATAATTCAGAGTGAATCATTGTCTCTTGATGAATGAGTGGGGGGATAAGGATTCATTCATGAATAAAGGTTTCCAAGGATTCGTGAGAACCCAGAGTGAGATACTTGCCTAAAAGGTAGAAAAGCTCTTTTATTCCAGATTTTAAACTTTATATTCATCAAAAAGCACAAGAGAAGGAGGGACTGAAAAGGATTGTATAACAGTACCAAAAGCTTTCACCGACCTAATTTACTCTTAGAACAGCCTTCTCCATGGTTGAAGGAACCCTTGTTCTCTTTAAGCCTTTCTACCTTGGCTACATTTTTTAAAAGATGAGCTTCTTTTAATGTATTGGGGGAAACCAGGGATGTGTTGAAGATGTTTCCGTGAGAGATGAAGCTGAAGTCATTGATGCTGAGAAAGGTCAAGACTAGAATTGTTACTTAAATGTCAAATACTCAGAAATTTACTATTAGTTGCCTATTGTTTTAGTTAGCTTTTTCCTCGCTGTAACCAAAATACCTGAGAAGCACAACTTAGAGGAAGAAAGGTTTATTTTAGGGCTCTCAATTTCAGAGGTCAGTCCATGATCACCCAGCTCACAGCAGGAATGGTCCAGCAGCAGGACTGGCTTTAGGGCATGGCAGAGAAGGAAAAGCCACCTTCAGCTTTTGGTAGCTTGGAAGCAGAGAGAGAAAGCAGCCAAAGGTAGGTACAGTCCCCAAGATCATTCCCCCATGGATCCACCCCTCCATCTATGTCCCACCACCATGAACCTGGCTGCATTGTCTAACACATGAGCTTTTGGGGGACATTTCATATCCATGCCACAACACCTGTAAACATTCACAACAGACAATACCCTTTTCTACTAGATGTTTTCACTACAGGGAAGCCTCCCACATATGACCAAGGGACGTGTGTGTGTGTGTGTGTGTGTGTGTGTGTGTGTGTCCATCCCAGAAGCATTTTTATAACAGGCCTTGGGTCTCCCTCTTCCCTGTGTTTCCACAGATGGGATACCTGCACGCACTACTCACATCTCACTTCAAGTGGTTTTCCATTTCTACTAAGGTAAAAATACTTCTTAAATCAGAATCATCAAGAAAGGAGGCTAGGCCTCTGTCTAATAATGCACCCCCAAAGGATGCCTATCTCTGGATACACTTGGGAAATACCGAATTTATGGCCTAAACAGAGCTTCTCAAAGTTTGTTGTGCTTAGGACTCACCTGGGAATCTGGTCAAAATGCAGATTCTGCTTCAGCAGATCAGGGATGGGGCTGGAAGTCAGGATTTCTAATGAGCTCCTAACTGACACTGATGCTGCCCTGACCAAGCCACTTTGGGTAGCGAGGGTCTAAATGGAAATGCGTCTGAGTATCTACACACAGATATTGGTTGAGGCTAGAGGCCAGAATAATTCAAGCGAGGCTATGTGTACCTTCTGCCCTTCTTATGCATTGGATGAGTGATGTGGAAACGGGGGATTTTTTTCCTCTTTTCCCTGTCAAGAAAGCCAGCCAGGCCCTGCAAGGTGGCCATTGCTCAGTGTGTGCACCAATTTCTAGGTCAGACTTTTACTTTAGCAGGGCCAGGCATGCTCAGAACTCAAGCTAATCATACTCCCAAAGGACATAGGGAGTCAGTAATGTGATTTTTTAAATGTCCAATAAAAACATGTAACAACTGATAGGAATCCCCTCCTTGGACAACCAGTGTGTTCTCTGCCTGCTGGAAGCTCCCCAAGACAACCAAAATACCATGTTACATCAGCAGACGGTGAGCAGCTTGCTGAAGCCTGGAACTAGTGACTTCCCTAGTCCCTCTCCTTACTGTGTGGGCCACCTTGAGCCAGGGCTCAGTCAGCATGGCCTGCCTTTCCTCCTCCTATTCTCAGAAGTTCTTGCTTCTCTAGATATTTGGGCTCAGCTCATTCCTGTGTCCTTCAAACACTAAATCCTCCTAAGCCCCTCCTGTCCCAGGCAGTGAGGCCACAGAAGTGTTCATGGAAGTCTCCCTCTGATTTGGGCATGGAAGGCATTCTGCTTCTTACTTTAATTTTTAAATTGTTTTTAATATTTAATAGGGGTAAAATACACATAACTTAAAATTTACTGTTGGAACCATTTTTAAATATGCAGTTCAGAAATATCAAGTGCATTCACGTTCCTGGTCAACCAGCACCACCATCTATCTCTAGAACTTTTTCTCCATCCCAAACTGAAACTCCATACTCATTAAATAATAATTCCCTGTTTTCCCCTCCTCCAGTCCCTGGCAAACATTCTACTTTCTTTCTGTCTACATGAATTTGACTTGTCTAGGTAACTCATAGACGTGAAATCATACAGTATTTATCCTTTTGTGATTGGCTTGCTTCATTCAGCATAATGTCTTCAACATTCAATCATGTGGTAGCATGTGTCAGAATTTCCTTCTTTTTTTAGGCTGAATAATATTCCATTGTATGTATGTATATATCACATTTCGGTTTTTCCAGTCATCTGTTGGCAAACATTTGAATTTCTTCCTTTTCACTATTATCAATAATGCTGCTATAAACATTGGGTACTAATAATCTCCTCAAGATCCTATTTTCGGTTCTCTTGGATACCTACCCAGAAGTGGAATTTCTGGATCACATGTCAATTCTGTCTTTAGCTTGTTGAGGAGCCAACATATTGCTTCCATAGTGGTTGCACCGTTTTCCCTTCCCACCAGCAGTGCACACAGATTCTAATTTCTCCACATCCTCACCAACAGCCCTGCCTCTAACTTTAAGCAGCATCCTCTTCTATAAGCTGGGCTATTCCTCCAATGTCCCACCCAAAACACTCTCAGCTTTCTCTGCCTCCTCCAAATCCTGCACAACTTCTAAATCCAGTTCCCACATTTTCTAAAATGTCCAATATGTTAGCCCCTGATGAACTTACTCTATCTGTACCGGAGACCACCCATATTTTCCCCTGATGATGAATGCTTTGTTCTCTGATCACCTCCTGTTATCCCATTAGTGGTCAGATTCTATGGTCCTTGGTTTTACCTACCAGAAAAAGCTTTTGGTGTTTGTTGTAATTTGTTTGATGGATTAATATAAAGAAAAGCAAGAAGCATGCAAGATCAGAAAAAAAGGATTAAATGCCCAAAGCTTGATTCCTGGTCTGAAAACTCTGTACACGAAGAAAGGAAATTGAATCCCATTGTCCCAGGAAACTGTCTTTGGCAGAGGCTTACTAAGAGTCTCTGTGCCCACCTAGTCAGACGTCCTTCCCTGGGCCAGAGTCACCTTGGAAAGTACCGACCTGAAAGATCATGAGGTTAGAAGAGAAGCCTCTCCAGGAAGGACTGTCCCTAGGAGGGAGAGCCACAAATCTGTAGAAACCAGAATTCATTAGTCCAGGGGACTGCTATGGGAGACCTCTGCATGGGTTTTATTACAATGTCTGCAGCCACTTACATTACACAGGGTTGGGTTTTCTTCCATCCCACTCACCCCAGGGCGAATGCCAGTAAACAGCCCCAGTGGGGCTGCTGCTGACTGCTGAACCAAACCAGAGGCACTCCCCCCCCCCCCAGTAATCTGCCCCATTTGAGTTTGAACTCTTTTCTACCTCTCATTGTCTTTTCTTTAGGGACACTAGAGTACCCCTTGGCTGCCTTAGAGAAAAAGCTGAACGACTGGTATTGGCCTATTGCAATGAGAATTTCTCTGCTATTCCATGAATGTTTTGATGTATGAGGTGGCTGCTATGGCCCCTGGGCTGCCCTATACCAATTTGTCAATATAAAACAGTTCCTGTGTGTGTGTGTGTGTGTGTGTGTGTGTGTGTGTGTGTGTGTGCGTGTGTGTGTGTGTGTGTTACTAGGGATAGAACCCAGGCATGTTCTACCTCTGAGCTACATCCCCAGCCCTATATTTATTTATTTATTTATTCATTTATTTATTTAGATACAGGATCTCACTAAGTTATAGAGGGCATCACTAAGTTGCTGAGGCTGGCTTTGAACCTGCAATTCTCCTGTCTCAGCCTCCCAAGTACTGGGATTACAAGCGTGTGCCATCACACCCAGCCCAGTGTCCACCCAGAACAGGATTGCAATGATCTCAGGAGTGCCTGATGTAAGAGAAAGCTCCTCCCAACCTCATGGAAACCTAAGAGAAACTAGAAGCTCTGACAGGATAGAGATGTTTAGGACATCTAGTACAACCTCTCTCTGGTATTCGAAGCCCCTGCCAAGTACTTATCCGTGTACTTGAACTTCTGTGCTAGGAACTCATCACCCTCAAAGACAGCACGGTCATCATTAGCACGTTCATTCTGGAGCTGCCCATGCTCCAGGAGGCTGTGGAAGAGCAGGTCCCTGGACCCGTTCCCCTTTCATATAAAGCATGGAGACTTGTGTAATGGCTGGGTAACCCAAAGGGTTAGAGAACTGGACCAGGATGTCCTACCTAGCAGGAGATTCATCAGCTTTCCTGCCTGAGCATCTCAGAGCTGTCCACTGCTCCCAGTCATGCCCACTGAGTGGCCCAAATGCTTCTGAGTTACTCTCAGCTGGGCTGGCTTCCCTTACTCCAGTCCAATTACTAACCCCTCCCTGACAGGGACCACATTTTCCTTCATTATCATACCAGGGCAGGACACCGGTGTGTCAGTAGGTCCTAGGCCTGGGGTCTCTGCCCTACTTCAGGCCCTTGTCACCTCTGTGGACCACCAAGGTCACCCTGGACTTAACTCCCCACCTCTAGGGTCCCTTTCCACCTAGTTGTCAAAATGGCCGTTCAGAATGCCAACCTGAGCACATTATTCTTCTGCTTAGCATCACCAGTGACCCTGTTTTCCAGGGGATCCAGCCCAACCTTGCCGATGAGCCTCAAGTTCTCCAGCTTCTCTGTTACTCCGTCCCAGCTACCTCTCCCACCATTCAAGCATTACCCAAGATGCTGATTCTTCATCTCCTTCTTCACCCCTCACCTCGAGTCCACTGTGAGAGTAAACAGTGTCAATTCCCCCCTCTAAAATACATATTTACCCACTTAATCATCTCTTCTCCCGCCACCATGGTACATGCTACCGTAATCTCTCACCCGATTAGCAGTAGCCTCCTAACTGGCCTTCCTGTTTCTACTTTTGCCCCCCTCTAATTCATTTTATATATAGCAGCCTGAGTAATTGTTAAAAAAATATATATATATAATAAATTTATGTCAGTATGCCACTTTTCTATAAATCCTTTGAATGTTTTCCATTGGTCTCACAATAATATCTTGGCCCAAAGCCCCAAATGACCTGGCTTTGCCTACCTCTGTGGCCTCCCCTCATACCATACTTCCCACACATACTGCCCCTCTCGCTCTTCAAGCCGAGGACCCAACATGGAACACCTTCCCTTGGTTCTATATCATCTGCTGCTGCTCATCATTTGGATTTCAGTTAAAAAAAAATCACCGCCTCAGGAATGCTCGCTCTGTCTATTTTTCTGTCTTAGCATTAGATCCTTGTAGCTTAGATCCTTTTAGCACTACCAGCAATCTGTAATTAATTGATGGTTCCATGTTTTTGTCTGAGTCCCTCGCTACACAGAAAGCACCATTAGGGCAAAAATCTTAAGTACCTCATTATATCCATAGGATTGCCAGCATCAAATGCAGTGCATGGCACTTGATAAGTACTCAGTAAATGTTGTCCTCTGAGTGCTAAGTGAATCTAGCCCCTGCTACTTCTCCACTCTCCCTCTCCCGCCACTCCTCACCCCCTACATCCACATTCCAGCCATGCCGCTTGAAACTCCCTGAAGATGCAGGCTATTTTATGTTTCTGTGTCTTTGCACACGTTCCTCAGCTGGGGTTAAGTTGCTGTATCTTCCTAGAAAATTCCTCTAGAGGAAATGTCATCTCCTCTCCAAAGTCTTTCCAATTTCCCCAAGCAGGGTTAGTTTCCAGACCCTCACGTGCCACAACACAGTGCCCATGTCCCCATTCTTGCTCTTGGACACTTGGTCACAATGATCATTTTCATATCCCTATCCTCTGTAAGCTCTGAAATCCCCATGGAAAGAGATCATGCCTTCAGGATCTCCACTAACCTTCACTCACAATGAAGTACAGAACCTGGAACATACTAGCTGCTCAGAAAATATTTTTTGAAAATTTTACTCAGCCATAAAAAAGAACAAAATGATGTCATTAGCAGAAAAAATGGATGGAACTTGAGAATATTATGCTCAGTGAGATTATAGCCAGTCTCGGAAAGCAAATAGTTGTTTTCTCTCATATGTGGAAGCTAAAGAGAAAGTAGGTAACAAAAGAGACCTCAGATAAAGGAGTGGAGACTCCAGTGGAGTGATGGAGGGGGTTTAGGGGAGGGAGGAGGGGGAATAGAAATGGAATGAAGGTAACAGTTTAAATAATGCTATGTACATATACGAAATTATCAATATACGAAAATCTCAATGACATGTACAGGGAAAGAGACAGAGTGGGATTGGATCTGGAGGGAAATACATCAAATGTTGTATTCATGTGTATTCCTATCACTCTATACCTCATTATGATGTATAATTACAACATACCAATAAAAGTATATAAAAATCAAATGAATTAAGTAGAAGAGTAATCCCTGGATATAAATTCAATAGACCAAGTTACCAGCTCCTTGGTAACCCAAGTGACTCTTAACACCATTTGTGTCTCAGTTTCCCCACCTGCAAAATGGGAATAATAAATCATTACCTGTCTATCTCATAAGGTTAGTTTAATAATAAAATAAAATAATAAATACAAAAATTGTCTGAAAGATTTAAATTCACTCATTTAAAAAATATTTATTAAGCCTTTACTCAGTACTAAGGCACTTAAATTACAAATCTGAACACAGGATCCCTGGAAGGGTTCTACTTCAAGATTGCCTTTTCAGCTGGGTGTGGTGGCGCATACCTGTAATCCCAGTACTTGGGAGGCTGAGACAGGAGGATCACATGTTTGAGGCCAGCCACAGCAACTTAGGGAGGCCCTCAACAACTTAGTGAGACCCTGTTTCAAAGTAAAAAATAAAACAGGGTCAGGGGTGTAGCTCAGAGGTAGAATACCACTAGGTTCAATCCCCAGTACCACACACATGCAAAAAAAAAAAGATTGCCTTTTTTCTAATTAGCTGCCCACCCTAAAGACATACCCACCTCTGACTTGGTTTCTGGCCTGCAGCATCCTCGTGTCTTCGTATTAATGCTTTGCTTTTGAATTCACTACATACCTGTGCGTTCTGGTTTTCCCGGAGTTCCCTGCATGCTTTCCAGCTGTAATCACAGCTGAATGATTTCCCCAGCAATCCTGGTTCCACTTCAAGAAAACTGTCAGCAGTACACACAGCACCAGGCCCATCCATCTGTGTAAGAGATAATGTAATTCTAAGACAATATTTAACATTGTAGGATGAGGCATAAACTCAATATGTTTTCAGGCAGAGTAGAAAAAAATATGTGCCCCATCTCATTAATCACAATAAGAATGAGGGATGGGGCAGATACCCAAGCTGGTGCGGTTCTCTCCGAGTTAATCTGTCTTAATACTAGGCCCTTGATAAAAAGAATGCCCATGTCGTTGTTCTGCTTGTTCAATGGCAATTTACATTGGGGGAGCTCAAGATTGATGGAGTAGTGAGAACATCTCAGTAATAAAAGCTTGAGGGATCCATGCTGCATTTGGAGGTAACTTCGGCTACAAACACTTTCTGGGGATGAAACTTCAAGAGAAGGATTTCAAGTTATACATTTATAAAACTGATCTGTTTGCAAGTGCTTATTGAGTTCATTCATTCACTCATTCAGAAAATCTTTACTGGGCATTAATTCTATGCCAGAAGATCTGTTTAGGGCTTGGGGGCCTGGGAACCAGCAATGGTTTATACCTTTAAAAGTCTCACATTTGGGAAGATGTGACTCAAGGGCTGTAAGCTCCACTCAGGCAGGGATCATGTCTATTTTATTTTCCAGTGTGAACCTGTTCCTGTTTCAGGTTCTAGCAAAGAGAAGATCATTACAAATTTATTAAATGTTAAGTATCCTTCGACAGATTAATGGATAAACAAAATGTGGTACATATATACAATGGAATATTATTCAGCCCTAAAAATGAAAAAATTCTGACACATGACACAACATGAATGAACCTTGAAGACATTATAGTAAGTCAGTCACAAAAAGATACATTATATTTGATTCCATTTATAAGGAATACCTGAAGTAGTCAAATTCATAGAGACATAAAGAAGAATGGTGGGTGCCCAGGGTTGGGAGAAGGAGGGAGTTATCATTTAAGTGGGATGAAGTTTGAGTTTTGCAATATGAGAAAGTTCAACATTGTGAATGTACTTAATGCCACTGAACTGTACACATACAAATGGTTAAAATGGTTAATTTTATGCGATGTACATTTTACCATGATAAAATTTTTTATATATATTCATTTATTGGTGCATTGTAATTATACATTTTGATAAGTGTCAGGGTAGCAGAAGCATGCATGCACACATTGCTCATTTAGCCCTCCCTCAAATCCCACCCTATTCCCTCCCCCTTCCCTCCTTTTTGTGCTCAGCATAGTGATCGACTCTGATAAGTTTGTGTATATACATCATGTGCTTTAGTGTGTTTCCCTCCACCCCCCTCCCAACTCCCTCAGTTAGTTCGCCTTCTTTGCTCATCTAAAGTTTTCTCTTTCTTTGTCTGGAATCCCTTCTAAGTCCCATTCTCCCTAGCTTCCACATATTAGGGAGAACATCTGACTTTTTATTCTTTGTGATTGACTAATCTCACTTAGCATAATGTTCTCCAGTTCCCTCCATTTCCCTGCAAATGATGTAATTTTTTCTTCTTTATGGCTGCATAAAATTCTATTGTGTACATATCCCATAGTCTGGTAAGCCATTCATCTGTTGATGGACACCTTGGCTGGTTCCAAAGTTTGGCAATTGTGAATTGTGCAGCTATAAACATAGATACACATGCATTAGTCTGGTAGTTGGGTTTTAGTTCTTTGGGGTAGATGCCTAGAAGTGGTACTGTTGGGTCATACGGTAGGTTCATTCCCATTCTTCTGAGGATCCTCCACACTGTTTTCCAAAGTGGTTGCACTAATTTGCAATCCCACCAACAGTGTATTAGAGTTCCTACTTCTCCACATCCTTGCCAGCATTTATTGTTTTTTGTGTTTTTAATGATTGCCATTCTAATTGGTGTTAGGTGAAATCTCAGGGTAGTTTTGATTTGCATCTCTCTGATAGCTAATGATGTTGAATATTTTTTCATACATTTATTGGCCATTTGTATTTCTTCTTTTCTGTATGCCAACCATAAATCCACTGAAAAAGAAATCCAGAAGACATTTCCATTCACGATATCCCCCAAAACAATAAAATACTTGGGAATAAGCCTAACCAAGGAGGTAAAAGACCTCTACAAGGAAAACTATAAAACATTGAAAAAAGAAATTAAGATCTTAGAAGATGGAAAGATCTCCCATGCTCTTGGGTAGGCAGAATAAATATTATCAAAATGGCCATTCTTCCAAAAGTGATTTACAGATTCAATGTAGATTAAATTACCAAAGTCATTCTTCACTGACATAGAAAAATCTGTCCTTAAATTCATTTGGAACAACAAAATAATCAGAATAGCCAAAGTAGTTCTCAGCAACAACAACCATGCAGGAGGCATCACAATACCTGACTTCAAACTATACTACAAAGCCATAGTAATAAGAACAGCATGGTATTGGCACAAAAGCAGACACATAGACCAATGGAGCAGAATAGAAGACTCCAAAACAAATCCATACACCTACAGCCAATTGATTTTTGACAAAGGGGCTAAAAACATCCACTGGAAAAAAGATAGTCTCTTCAACAAATGGTGCTGGCAAAACTGGCTAACCATATGCAGAAAAATAGAAATAAACCCTACTTTCTCACCTTGTACAATAGTCAATTCAAGATGGATCAAAGACCTAGAAATCAGACCAGAGACCTTGCAGCTACTCGAAGAGGGCATAGGTCCAACACTTCAACACATGGGCACAGGTAAAGACTTCCTCAACAAGACCCCAAAGGCACAGGAAATTAAAATGAGGATCAATACGTGGGATTGCATTAAACTGAAGAGCTTTTGTGCAGCAAAGGAAACAATCAAGAACCTCAACAGAGAGCTGATAGAATGAGAGAAGATTTTTGTCAGCTACTCCTCTGATAGAGGACTAATATCTAGAATATACAGAGAACTTTAAACAATCACCACTAAAACATTTTTAAGAGAAAAAGTTAGCAAGAAATCCAGAGAAAGCTTGTGGCAAGAGTTGTGAGGGAGCTTTCCACAGAGGTAGGGCCATTGGAAGGACTCGTGCCTTCCAGGGAAGGAGAAGAGTGCTAAGGGCACCTAGGGGTGTCTGTATTGGTCAGATCAACAGAATTCAAAGAATGAGTATATAAAAAAAGGTTTATTAGATTAGTTCACAATGCAGTCCCGAGTCTCAACCGCACGCGAAGAATCAGAGGAATCAGCAGCCGGCCGGGCGGTCCAAAAGCTGGAGCCCAGGATCGAAGCAACCACCAATTCAGTCCAGTCCAAGATGTGAAGACAAGGAAGCTCCTCGGAGAAACGACGGCGAAGCCTCAGTTCGAAGGCTGGAGGCCGACGATCTCAGACGAGAGCAGAAGATCAAGAAGCTCCTCAAGGAAACGGCAAAATTGCAGACTGACGATCTCAGACGAAAGCAGATGCGTTCTCTTCAGGAAGAGTCGCCGCTACTTCTACGCAGCTTTCTCCTTCCTTTATCCAAGTCCTGCACCTATCAGAACCCTGCTACCCACATTCAGGGCAGGACTTCCAGCTCAATCTGTTGTTACACAACCAAAGTTGCATGATCTGGAGTGAGTCAAGTTGACAAAGCAGACCAACTATCACAGTGTCCTCCAAGGAAAGGAGGCCAAGGGGAGAGTGGTCAGAATTTGTAGAAGCAGCCGACCAGATAGCAACATGGAAATGAAGGGTCAGAGAGTTTCAGGGAAGGCCTTCTGAGGACGACAGCAGTGGACCACAGACCTTCGGGTTGTACAACTGGGAGGTAACAGGCAACCCTGGTAGAGCATCTTCAGAGACTTGCAGACATGGAAGTCAGGCTGCAAAGGGCAACATACCAGGTTAATGGAGAACAAGACATTAAAGTTTAATAGCAAAGGAAAGAGAATGTAGAAACTGGAAAGCATTGGTTGAGGGGAGAGAAAGAAGACTTAGCAAGGGACAAAGAAATTGAAAGACAAGGAGAGATGTTCTGGAAGGGTCTAGAGTGTCTGGGAAGGCTGAAGTCCTTGCTCCTTTGAATCAGAAGGGGGAAGTGTCAGGAAAATGTACGGTAGAGAAGAGGGCAGGAAAGGGCTCCTGGTGGATGGTCCAGTCTCTCTGGGGAAGCAGGATGCAAGAACACATACTGACAATAGGGAGCCAGGAAGACACCGGAGCAGACTTGGGGAGCTTGGAGGATGCACTAGGGAGCAAACTGGAGCTGAGTGAGGTACTGCATCCAGCTGAGATCAGAGCCCCCGTGTGTGTACGGAGACCAATGGGCTGAGACATGGCAAGGCTCAGCTCCTGAGGGCCCGGAGGAAGTGAGAAAAGGGGAGACCTGCCCAGTGGCAGGTGAGACAGGGTCCGCGGCAGACCAGAGGGACATGCATCCCCAGGGTGGACAAGGTCATAGATAACACCGATGCCCATGAAGTCCAGACTGGATAGCAAGGACATGGGGTTCCAAGGAAGCTTTCGGGATGTGGAGAAGCCAGGCATGGGTTCACAATGAGGGCGGAGGAGTGGCTCCAGAAGAAAGAGAGCTAGGCCAAGTGGAATGAAGGGATCACGTGGCCAGCAAGGAACGTTGGAATGTGAAACCATGGCAGAGGAACAGCGGTGGGTGTCAGGGTCCCAGATGTGCTGACAGGAAAGGGGCACTGTCCAAGCTTAAGTCGAGGCAATATGAGAACCCAGTATTGGGGGGATGTTGAAACCTTCCTAGTGATGCTGATAGGCTGATGGAGTGCAGACAAATGTTGGATGAGAAAAGTAACCACTTGGGAGAGAAGAGGAGGGGAATGGGAAGATTCACTTGGCTAGACAAAGAGAAAGAGAGGCAGGCATGGCTGTTGGGGGGAAGACACCCCAAAGCTCTGGAAGGGTGAAGGGGCTGGGGTGGGGAAAGACTTCCACGGAAAAGGGTGAACTATGGAGAAAGGTGAGCCCCCCCCCCCCCCATGGAGGAATGATGGGCAGAGGAGAAAGCTGGAGTTTAGGACTTTGGGTTTGAGCAATAATGGTGAGCTGCTGGGGGAAGAGGCAGGCTAGAGGCATGTGAGAGAATTGCAGAGAGTGGCATCAGGGAGGTGTGTGCGTGGTGACAGACACATCAGAACTCCAAGTGTGTGTGATACTAGGCAACCCTCATCCTGAACGTAGAAGCAGGCCAGAGCGCTCAGGTGTCGGAGTCTCCAATGCTGCAGAACCAGGGTTGTAAGCTTTAGTGGTGGGAAGACTCCCGCATCTGATTTGCAGAGCTGCCGGTCAGGGCGCTGGCGTCCTCACTCCAACTGCCACCAGCCAGCCTTAGGAATGTAACCAGTGAGCCTTAAGCATTTTCTTTTTCCAGAGGAGGACAATTGGACTCCGAATCTTGGACTCTTTTTCTGCAAAGTGGGAACGTTTGGAACAAGTGAGCTTCTAGCCTCAAAATGCTGCGCTCCTGTGAATCTGTGTCCGCAGCCTCTCCGGCTACTGTTTCTGACTGTGCTCAATTAGAATGATGATCCAACTCCACACTCTCTCCACTGGTGGGAGGAACAGACACTCATTAGGAAAAAGTGCTTTCCTTTGGCTGAATAATAATGTCGTTACATACTTATCTCAATCAGGGCAGCTGCGAGCGCAAACAGCTCCTTCTCGCAAATTAGAAAAAGTCCCCCAGCTCTTGGCAGACAAAAGAGCAAAGACAAATGAGGGGAAGGCTGGGGCAAGGCAAGTGGAGCCCAGCTAGATGGGGGCCCCTCGCCTCCCCTCTGCAGGATGCTTCAGCACAGAACCCATCCTGCACCCCGGAGCCACTACCCTGATCTCAGCTCTCATGACAACAGAGACGTCACTAACAGTGGTGCCAGGACTCCCATTTTACAGACAAGAGTCAGGATATAGAAAGCCTCAGAGACCTCCCTCTCTCTGCAGGCTCTCCTCTTACAGGCTCTGTATGCTTTGGATTCCTGAAATGGGATGCTTTTAAAAACTATTCTATTTTCAGTTTTGTATAAACTTGTAGTAAGTATATTTCCTTGTCTAAATAGCTTGACATGGTTGAAGGATATCTCCCCCTCTCCTCCCATCCCAGTCACAGTGCCTCCCCTCCCTCCCACTTTTCAAGCTGTATTTGGACATTAATCATATCACCCACAGTCAGAATGCCATCTCATCTAGGAGGAATATGGCTGCAATATTAGGAGAGCATGGAATAAATACCAAAAACCATAATTCTTCATCATCCTTCAGCTCCCACATGCACTTACTGAAATGCATTTGGCCAAATTGGGAGGGAGGGGATGAATCTTAAAGTTAATAGTAATGGCATAAGAAATTGTATTTTGACTTATACTATTATTACTTATTACAAGTGATAGTATTATAAAGATTTCAGGAGCTCTCAATTAGTTTTGTGGTTTTGGACTTAAAAGGAACGGAAAAAATGTTAAATTTATTTTCTGGACCAGGAGAGCAATAATCATTTTATAACTATATTCATTTTCTTAGTCTCAAATGAGAAAGGTGACCAGGGGCTACTTATAATAAATGATTATACCTTATTCTTTCCAGGCCCCCACATGACCAAAACAAAGAGGTCTATGGATTTCCCATGCAAGGAGAGTGTTGAATCTAAAAGAAAGTAAAAGATTCTGTCTTTAAGGGGTTTGCCCTCTTGATAGGAAGACAGGGTCTAGACACACAAAAGACTTATAATGAGTTTTACAAAGCTTTGCAAATCACCATCAAGTGCTGATTAGTAGAGAGCAACAGAGCAGGGGTCCATGTGGTACTTATAGAGGAGAGAAGGGAGGCAAGTGAGCTGGGGGCAGAGGGATGTGTGTCGCTAAGCCCAGGGGCTCCTATCACAGGCACAGAGCCTGACACAGACCAAGCTTCTGTTCACATTTGAGCAGTGAACTGAGGCAAAGCACAGGTTGGTGGAGAGGAGGGAGCCAGGGATTGCCAATAGAGGGAATGGGATACAGAGACATGGAGAACATTCCTGGAACACTGGTGGAAGTTTTGTGTCTTCACATAACAACAGTTGTCATCACGTTTCAGGCATTGTCAATTCACCATCTTGAAATCCTTATGACAGCTGTCTTGGGCAGTGACAGCATGGATGTCAGCCAATGTGCCAACCCCATTGGCCTAGAAGTGGCTGCCTGGCACCTGGTGTGGGGTGCAGCCAGACTGGGTGGGAAAGGGAGCCACAGTGGTTAATGAGGTCTTCCATGGGCAGGGAATGTTATGGTACCCATTGTCATCTTTCTTCTAAGGGATGTCTGTTGATTAGATTAGAATACCAGAGTCAAGTTAAAGAACTTTCATGAACTAATAAAGTTGCTTTGTGTGTGTGTGTGTGTGTGTGTGTGTGTGTGTGTGTAGTGTGAAGCTAGGAGAGAGGGTCATACAGTATTAGGGAAAGGTATTCCTTCCTTAAGACATTTTATTTTCATTTGTTATACCAATTGTGTGTGTGTGGGGGGGTACTGGGGATTGGACCCAGGGGCATTCTACCTCTGAGCTATACACCCAGCCCGATTTTACCTTTTATTTTGAAATAGGGTCTCACTAAGTTGCCAAGGCTGGCCTGCAATCTTCCTGTCTCAGCCTCCCAAGTAATGGTATTAC
Organism: Glis glis; assembly: GCA_004027185.1. NCBI lineage: Eukaryota > Metazoa > Chordata > Mammalia > Rodentia > Gliridae > Glis > Glis glis. Next base: position 38,554 of record PVJS01004559.1, read on the forward strand.
AGACATGCACCACCACACCTGGCTTCACTTTTAACAGAAAAAAAAAAATACATTCCACTACTATCTTCTAGAGAGTTGTCCTAGTATAAAAATCTATAGCAGCATCTGTAATGTGAAGCCCTTGGATGGGACATTATTGGACAGGAACAGCCTACAGAACTGTATACAGTGGCCCTGAACCAAGATTTGAATCTATGTTATCTGTATATGGTGTCTGGTATCTACCCTACCCCTTTAATGAAAAAGTGAGTTACAGACGAGGGGCATTAAGTTTTTACTGGATCTTAAGATTTTGGTTAAAAATCTTGGATCTGATATAATATGTAATGGGCAAAAAGATTGTTCATAAGCATATGTTATCCTTGAATCAGGTATTCATGGGTTGAATAACTATAATGTTTTGCAGTTTATAAAGCATGTTACACTTTTTAAAACACTTCAGGTAAGTTATCTCATTCGACTTCTACATGTGGAGCTGTAGCAGATTCCTGAGCAAAGAACTTGAGTTGGGGGAGGAGGATCAGGGTAGGGAGAAGGGGTCACAGCGTAGGAGCTGTATAAAGAAAGGAGTGTGAGATCGTGCTCTTTTCCCCAACTAGGTTTGGATCCTCTTAACTGAAACCGAAATGTGCATTTCGTTATTTAATTTATCAGCATCTCGAGGAGACGTGCTAAATCATACCCCATTCATTGGCTGCACCAGCATAATTAATTACACTGTGAAACCTCCTGACAGCATTTCCTAGGGACTGAGGAAGAAAACTAAACAAGAAAACAGAAAAATCTGGGTCAATTTTCTATATATTCATTATAGGCTTCTTCAGTGTGAGTCCTGGCTTTCTCTCTAGTTGAGTAACCTTGGGCGGGTCACTTCCTGAGTTTTCTGTCAGGATGAGGGGGTTGGGATAGATTATCTTTATCACGGAAGATCCCAGGTAGAGAGAAGCAGTACATTCAAATTGAATCAATAGAGGTGTTTAGAAAAGGAAATTCTTCACAAGGTGCAAGCAGGAGAAGAAAAGCACCAGGATAGAGCAGTACTCCAGAGCTAGTGACCACAGGCCATCGGCAGCCCAGTCCTGAAGGTAAGCATGGTTACTTAGACTCCAAACGAAGGGTTGTATAGAGAAGGCTGCTCTGAGAGGGGCAGTCACCCCTGCTCAGGGACAGTTGGTGCAATGCTAGAGGAGTGTGACTAGAGAAATAAATGCCCCGATGCCATTCTCCTTCCTCCCTCTGATCTCCTGTGGTGTTCCCAATGGAAAAACCCAACCGGAAGTCAGAAAGCAAAGGAACCATGGATGCACTCCACGCAACTCCATCTCCTGCAGAGAGGAGGAGGGCAGTGTAGGTCTGGGGGTAGGCAGGGAATATCTAGCACACCAACTAGGTCCATCCCAGTTCTGTGAACTTACCTAAGGTACATTAAACATGTATGCCAAATGTTAGATATGTATTGGGGTAACTCCAGCAGATGATACTTGCTCCATAGTCTCGCCACGGAGGGTGCTGCTTTAGGCAGCACCCAAATAACTACTCTGTGGTTCCTGCCACAGAAGGTCGCCGCTCCCTGCAGCTTCCGAATAACTACTCCGTGGTTCCTGCCACGGAAGGTCGCTGCTCCTTGCAGCTTCCAAATTAACTACTCCATGGTTCCTGCCATGGAAGGTCGCTGCCCAGACAGCTTCCGAAATTCTGTGGTTCCAACCACAGAAGGTTGCTGCACCAGGCAGCTTCCGATCAATAGTCTTCTTGCACGAAACAACACGAAGTCTGAAATAGTAATTTGCAAAATAATTACATTTAATAACTGGGGGATTGGGGAGGAGATAGAGATGACAAATTTTTCTGTCCATCTGTAGCTAGCACCTTGCTTTTATAGACACTTTAGACAAAACATCATAAAGGTTAATCAAACACAGAAATCAACAATTATCATGGGTTATGGTAAAGATGGTCAGCGAGGCAAACATGTGACAAACTTAGGGGAAGGAGGGATTAACCATTACTGGGTGGAGACGACATCAAAGACAGCACCTTAAAGATTATACCAGGTCCCTTGGAATGTGTCTGTTTGCGGACAGATCCCACCCAGCCAAATACCATGTATCCAAACTGGGCTGGTCCAAGATGATAATCTCAGTGTGCTTCTAAGACAGGCCTCGGCCCTCGATAGATATGGTAGAAGGGTTTTTTACTAGTAGAAAAAAACTTTGGGGAATGTGTCATAAAGCACTGTCTACTATAGCAGTTGAGAAAAATAGATGTGTAGAATAAATAAATACATAAAATAAAAAAAAATAGTTCCAACTAAGGTCTAATAGCAAGGAGCTATGAGACTATAGGAAGTGTGTGCACAACTATGCATACACACACAAACAGACATTCACAGAGAGTCTTTAAAGAGCTTTGTGTTTCTCACAATAGCATGGAATCAATCGGGATTTTAGCCCTAAGACAAAAATCACTGAGGCATCCAAAGGGTCCCATTGTAATGCCCTCTCAAAGGCCAAACAGAACTGGAATCCAAAGACGTTCGGTCTGGGAAGGCCTTGAGGAAACAGCTTGTCCAAATCACTCCTTTCTGTCCCAGGTAGGCTCACCTTGGAGCTGCAGAGGCAGCCATGTAGACAGAGCAGAGTCTCTTGTTGGAGCCCAGCACCTGCTTTCCCTCTATCCCCTTTAAAACTCACTGCCTTGATCCTAGTATCCCCTCATCCCCATGCCTTGCTGATGTTAAAAATCTCAGCACCAAAGGTTAGCAGTGGGCCTTCCATAGACCCTCGGATTTGCTGAGCTCTTGTCACAGATTTCTCCTACAGCTTCTATCAAAGTCAGTTCTGTTTTGTGAGCTCGTATTCTTTTCACTGCATGCTGCTCCCTCAGAGAATAAAGGAGAACACAGGAAAACTTTAGAGGTCATCCTACTCAATCTCTCCCCAATGCAGTGACCTCCTAGAAACTTCCTAACAAGGACCTGCACTGCCCTTCCGAAGCAGCTCATTCTGTCATGGGACACCTGGAGAAAACACCATACATCACTGTTTTATGTATGTGCCTTTGGTTTTGGCTAGGTTGGGGAAAAGAGCTTGGGAATGAGAGGGGACTGGTACTCAAAGAAGAAGAGTTGTCAAGACAACTGAAGATGCCAAACTCTCAGGACTGAGCTACACCAAGAGGGAGCTGTTTGAAAAAGTGATGGGCCAGCCTATAGTCCTCATCCTGCTGTTGTTAAGAATGCTAAAGAGGACTCGGAAGAGGACACTAAGACATTAATCCATCCTCCTCACTATTGGTGCTTGAGTAACTGAAAATCCACTTAATATTGTTATCAACTAATCCTTGTCTATCTTATTAAAAGATAGCAGGCGAGATTTCATCAGAAGCTGGGATGAGATGCACGCTCTCCACTGCATTCCCCAGCCTGCCAAGCGTCCTGATTATCAGAAGAGAAAATGACATTGGTTTGCCTGCCTGGTTCTGAGTTTACCCACAGTGGCTTTTCAGTGATCCTGGTGTTCTTTTCTAAATGCTCCCAAACCATCTGGTTAGAAATCTGTTTTTAAATTTGGCCAAGGATCTATGCCAGTATTACCACTCTGAAGTTGATTTTTAAAATATCAGAACACTTCCCTATATTTAATCTGCGACTGGCAGCTGCATGACTGGGCAGCCTTGGGTTACCTCCCTAGCTTGGACAAGCCTGCCCTGGTGTTCCATCTGGTCTCCAAAATCATCCTTAAGAACCTTTATGAACAGCAGCTCCCCCATCTGTGCTCTTGGTTTCATTCTTAGGCAGAACTACTGGACCAAAGTACAGTCATCAAACTTGGGCTATGTGTCTTCTATATGCCAGGAAC